>PVKA01031072.1:0-26665 GCA_004027165.1 Ctenomys sociabilis
AGAGGAAGAGGAAGAAGAAGAAAGGAGAAGGAGAAGAAGGAGAAGGAGAAGAAAGGAGAAGGAGAAGAAGGAGAAGGAGAAGGAGAAGAAGAAGTTGATAACTCTACTGTAAATATTTACTTGCTTCTTTTCTTGGCTTCTTTAAAGTGCATGAAATTACATGAGACAGTGGGCACAACAATATATTTTTATGTCTATAATACATACAGATGAAATATGTTTAATAATAATAGAGGACTAGGGAAAAGAGCTACACAGAAATAAACTACCTGCATTTTACTACAATTAAGTTACTTTAATTTGAACTAAATTCTGATAAATTAAGATTGTAAACACTGGAGCAACCACAAACACAATAGCTCAAAAATAGCTTAAAACTTCATTAAAGGAGTTAAATGTTACAAAAGAAAATATTCCTGTAATGTAAAATTAAACAATACACAGGAAGAAGAAAGAACAGTGTTATAAATCTGTCCAAATCAATAATAACATTAAGTGCAAATACAGCAACTTAAATGGTAGAAATTATAAAACTGCATGGAAGGCGATATCCATCTATATGTTGGTACAGGAACTACTTTAAATTCAGAAGCACACATGGACTGAGAGTGGGAGGCAGAAAAGGTACGGCATGCAGACAGCAGCCATAATGGAGCTATAGTGGCAGTGCTAATATCAAGCATTATCGACTTCAAAGCAAAATAAAGTGCTAATGAAGTGAGGGATTCTGTGACAATAAAAGGGTCTGTGCAGCAGGACAATACAAGAAGTGTGGACACAGGTCCCTCACAACAGGTCCTCCACACAGGTGGAGCCAAACTTGCCAGAACTGAAAAGAGAAATCTGCATTGTACAAATCACAGCTAGAGACCCCAATACTTCGCTTTCAGTGATGAATAGGGTAACTGGGTAGAGAGAGGATCAGACAGCATGTGGAAGACTAGGAACTGCAATAAGCCAAGGAGACTTCAGAGAGTTTGATAGACCAATCTGCCCCACAGTAATAGAAACCACATTCTTCTTAGAATGTATGTGAAACCCTCTTCAGAATCTTCTGGGCCCGAACTCAAGGCAAATAAACTTAAGAAGTTTAAATATAAACAGAATATTTCTTTGGCCACAAAGAAATGAAATTAGAAAGCAGTGACACAAGGAAATGTGGGGAATTGCAATTATGTAGAAATACAACATATTATTGAATAATCAATAGATCAAAGAAGTAGTCACAAGGGGAATGAGAAAATACTTGAAATAAATGAAAATAAAAACACAACAAAGGACTTATGGGTTACAGCTGACGTTGTGCTTAGAGGGGAGAATTATAACTATAAATCCTATAAATTTAAGTAGAGGAAAGTTCTCAGATCATTAACATTTCAAGAAATTAGAAAACAAAAAGAAACAAGCCAAAGAAAAACAAAAGAGAAGCAAAACAGAAGCAAATAGAAAAATGAACCAGAGACAACAAGAAAATAGAAAACAAAGAGAAAAGTAAAAAATCAATATAACAAAAAACTGATCTTTGAAAGGGCCAATAGGACTGACAAACACTTGACTGACTGACCAACAAAAATAAAAGAGATTCAAATCCTAAAATCAGATATAACGTGGAGGATATAATTCTGCTATTACAGAAGCAAAAGAGATTCCTGTATGCAATCATATGGCAATAAATTAGCTAAACTAGAAAGAGAACAAACATTATGACATGCAGAAGCTGCTGAGACAAACTCAAGGGAAAAAAATAGCAAATCAGCTGCACATGATGACGCACACCTGTCATCCCAGAGCCAAGGAGGCTGAGACAGAAGGAATGCTGTGAGTTCAGGGCCTGCCTGAGCTGTGTAGGTGAGTTTGTGACCAGCCTGAACAACAACATAGCAAAACCCTATCTCAGAAAAATGAGAAAAAGAAAAAATAAAATCAGAAAAAATCCATGAAAAGTAAGATGATTGGATTCCCAACTCAAAAACTTTCACAAAGAAAAGCCACGTGGTTTCACTAGTGAATTCTACCATACACTTAAGGAATAATCAAACTAATCCTTCACAAACTCTTCAGCACAGAGAAGAGAAGGGAGGCCAGTGTAACCCTGGTGTCAAAATCAAACACAGATAATGCACACAAAACGAAACTGCAGACAAATAGCACTTTCAGATACAAGCACAAACCTGTCAACCAAATAGCAGCAAACCAAGCCCAGCAGATGGAATTTTTAAAAGGATTGTACCATGACCAAATAGAACTTATTCCAGGAACACAAGACTCACTAAACACTGGAAATTCATTTGTATGTTAACCCATTTTAATAGAATAAAAGCACAAACTGTTGATTATCTTGATAGATAAGGAAAGAGCCTTTAAAAACATTCTGAAGAATACATTCAAAGAAAATTGGGTCTAATCGATGAGTTGGTCAAGTTTACAGAGTGTACAAATAAAGATAGTTATAAATGTTATTTTTAGTTCACCAATAATGACATCAGAGGAAATAAAATACTTAGAAAAACATTTAACCAAAACATGCAAGTTTCATGCATTCTTTTTTTAAATAATTTTATTGAGAAAGATGTATCAATGAGATAGCTTCAAAACAGGTTAGTAGTAGAGTTACAATAATTAATATATTGCATATTGTTGTCTTTGTAGTAGCTATTCCCAGTACAAGATGCAGACATGATATCTTGTCTAAATACTATTAGTTCAAAACCTTGTTCTCCTGAAACTAAGAGAAAGTATATGTACATTTATGCTATTCTGTACATAAAGATATATGTTTTTCTACTACAAAATGGTCCATTTATATCCCCTTTTTTGTTTACTTTTGTCAGAGATGTGTATTCCATTGCTATTCATATATTGTAGGTACATAAATTCAGCAGAATAATACATTCAAGACTAGAAGAAGCTACTGAAAGAAATAGAAGACATGAGTAAACTGAGAAATATTGATATTGATAATATCCCAGTGCTCCTCAAGTTAACCTACAGAGTCAAGACAACTAGCAAATTCTATCAAACTAGCAGCTTGCTTTTCTTCACACACTGACAAAGTGGTCCTAAACTCTGTATGAAAATACAAATGACCCAGAAAATTCAAAATAACCTTGGAAAAGGAAAACACAGTAAAGGATGCATGTATCCTGCTGTCCGGGCTTGCTACAAAGTTCTAAGTCATCACGCAATGTGGTGATGTGGAAGGGTAGATGTACAGAACAGGGGAATGGGGTGGAGTCCACAAGTAAGCCCCAAACTCAACCAGCATTCTTGGGTACCAACAAGAACAAGTCTTCAGAACCAATGGTCCTCAGTCAACTGGATATCCAAAACAAGTAAGTGGTCCTCCTGCCTTACACCACACAGAAACATCAACTCAGCACAGTCATAGACTTCAAAGCTAAAATTATAAAACCTTGCCAAGAAAATTTAAAGTAAATCTCTGCAATCCTGGGTGAAGCAATAGTATCTTAATACCAAAAGTACGAGTAACAAAATAATAAATCAATAAATTGTCTCCATCAACATTAAAAACCTTTGGGCCTCAATGAACATAATAAAAAATGTCACAAGACAACCTCAGAATGATAAAATATATGCAGTTAATAATTTTGATAAGGAACTTACACCTAGAATATACAATACACTCTTAATCAATAATAAAAAGAAACACTACAAAATTAAAAGCTGGCCAAGGATGTGAACAGACATTCTTCAGCGAGGTGGAAATGGCCCCTCACAAAGCACTCCCCACAGTGACTCATGAGGCAAGTA
This sequence comes from Ctenomys sociabilis, assembly GCA_004027165.1. Taxonomy (NCBI): domain Eukaryota; kingdom Metazoa; phylum Chordata; class Mammalia; order Rodentia; family Ctenomyidae; genus Ctenomys; species Ctenomys sociabilis. The sequence continues at coordinate 3,772 of PVKA01031072.1, forward strand.
CAAATCAAAGCCATGCTGAGAGACCACTTTTTTTAAGGAATACACAATAGTGGAGAAAAGAAAGGAAAGAAAAAATAATACAAAATGTCATCAAACAAAGTAATAGGAATTCAACAAAGGTTGCTGTATTGCATGATGTTATCTTCAAATTAGTTGTTTAGGTTACCAGATATAAACATGAAAAAATTGGTTTAGAAACACAAACAACGAAAAAGTTACAGGAAATTAAAAAGGAAAAAATAAGAATAAGAGGAAAAACAATTTAAGCATTTACTGCTCCTTTCAAAAGACCAGCAGAGATCAACAGTACAATTATCCAAATTATCCTGCATATATACATAGATCTTTTTGCTTTCTTCCTTTTGTCCTTTTCCTCATCCAAGTTTTTCCTTCCCATTGAACAATTTCTTTTCCTTTCGTAGTTCCTCTTTTTTAGTACAGGGATTCAAACTTGGGACCTTGTGCTTACCAGACAGGCACTTATGCTGCTGAGCTATCTCCCCAACCCAAGATACCACTATACATCACTGGAATAGCTGTGATCAAAAATACAGTCTAGAAGGGATATTGGCAAGGACATGGAGAAAGCCAAAGTCTCATGGATTGCTGGTGGGAATGTACAACAACAGTGCAGCCACTTTGGTTTTTCTTTTTTTATTGTGGCAGAACCGGGGATTGAACTCAGGCCCTTGCACTTGCCAGGCAAGCATTTATTCTACTGAGCTATCTCCCTGGCCCCAGTGTAGCCACTTTGAAAAACATTTTGGCTGCCCTGCCAACAGCTAAGTATAGGTATCATGTGACCAGCAGTACCACACTTAGGTACACACCAAGAAACATATGCTCACATGAGAGCTTGCACACGATGATGAACACTACTTATATTCACCAATGTACATCAACTGTTGACAAGTGAAATGTGGCACAGTCAGACAGTAGTGTACTGACCCAGGCTACAGAATGAATGAGCCTTGCAAACCTTATGACAAATGAAAAAACAGCCTGTCACAGAAGACCACGTAATCAATGATTTACTTATAGAAATTGTCCAGAAGAAGCAAGTACCTCTAAAGTCATAAAGCAGACTATTGATGTCTAGCACCTGGGAGGCAGAGAGAGTAGATGACCACTGATAATGGACACTGGGTTTCTTTGGGGAGGTGACAAAATAAGTCTTAAAATTAGATTGTGCTCATGGTTATGTAATTTCATGACTGCATCAAATCATTAAATATGTATTAAGTACATGATTTGAGTGGTGTATGTTTTATATAGCAATAAAGTTGCTAAAAGTGTGGAGTTGGACATTATTCCTTAAAGAAACTGGGAGCTGAAATGAGCCAAAGGCAGATGGCCTCTAGTGTTTTAGGAAATCTATAGTGTTACCTAGCATCAGTCCTGGGGCAGGGCTTTGTGTCCTGTGTAGATGCAGGACAAAGCAGCTCAGGAGTTGCTCAGGGGCTTACTTCCAACTTCTGTCCTGAAGCTTGAAGCTGCTGTGGCTCAGGGAAGCAAATGAACATCCCTGACCCTCCCTAGAGAAAGTCATGTCTGCTTCAAGGGTTGCTGAAAGTATAAAATTGGTCCTATGCCTGAAGTGTTCAGTACAACATCAGAGGAGAGACAGGGCTGGTAACTGACAACTAGTTAGCTGTGTCACTGTGGTTGTCATTATTATGTGCAGGACCAGGGGGACCATGCAAAGCCCATGAACACCAATGGCTACACAGGCCTTCAGTTGCCAGGCTCTGAGGGTGAAGCCACAATACTTTCATTCCATCCTGGGAGGTTTCCTAACATTAACTAAGCAGAGCCAGATTCCATTCACTAATCTCCCAAGCATCTACAAGATTTTTTATTAAATACCTCTAGCTCTACCCCTCATTGCATGTTAGGAAATCAGGAGAAAGCACACTTGTGTTTTATCCTGGTCTTGCCTGCAAGGCTGGGAGCCTAGGGCCAGCTGTGACCAGTGAGAGGAATGGGAGCCTCCCCAGCAGCAGGCAACCAGTACCACCTTCCCAAATGGCAGTGTCTTTGAACAGAAGGGCAAGGCCATTTACTGACTTCCCACTGGGATATGGGGATGGAGAGGGCTAAGGATTTGAGGAGACCACATGTGGGGATTGTAATCAGGCCTTAGGCCCCCCAGTGCAACTGCCTTCTTCTCCTCCTTGCAGCCCAGCAAGCCCTCTGGGAATGGGCCCAGCCAGTGGTCCGATGAAGGCTTTCCCTGCATGACGAAGTCTCTCTGGAACTCTGTAGGAAGCAGTTCTGTGACTTCATGGGACATCCAGGCTCTGGGTGGCCCAGGGCTTTGTCCCTAATGTAAAGGTGACAAATCTGAATTAGTGACTATCTGTGTATTGGCTGAAGTGTTCATGCTGGACCCTTCTGTCCTCAGAACTGGTGAGAAACATGGTCAGAACAGCACTGGATGTGGAGACAGCAGAGACCATGAAAGCTGTGGTTGCTTCCCCGGTCAGTGGTTCCCATGGAGTGGCCTGAGGTTGGGACTTAGCCAACACCTAGGGGTGTCCAGGGTATCTTTTACACACTAAATGTCTCCGGGAAGGCATGTCATGCCTGAGTGTGAGGAGGATGTCTTCCCAGCTACACCTGCCAGGAGTAAGCCCAGGAGGTTGGCCTGGCAGGAGGCTGTGAGTCTCCTGATCGCGTGTACTCACGGGAGATGTCAGGGGCAGGTGCTTGCTTTCTAGGCTCTGGTTAAGTCACTGTGCTTTTTACCTTCTAGTGTACATATCAAGGCTGGAGGATGGATATGGGGAGAGAGAAAGAGAGACAGAGAGAGGGGGAGAGACAGACAGACAGACAGACCAAGCTAGAGAGAGAGACAGAGATCAGAAAGACAGACAGACAGAGAGACAGAAAAAGACAGAGAGAGAAAGAGAATGACAGAGAGAGAAAGACAGAGATGCAGAGAGAGAGAGATTGAAAACCTAATTCTTGGGGTCATCCAGTGTATTTTCAGTCTCAAGTGACTTCTGGGCTAGCTTAGGCCATCTGTCACCTTAACAAATGGGGTGGGGGCTGAAGTCTCATGGTCCTGGGGTCCTTCACTATCTCACATTACTGTGGACACAGCTCTTCCTGCACCTGGGTTCACACACCACACAGCCCAATACCGATTCATCAGATTTCCGGGTTCCAGCTGCTGGGGCTTGGTCCTGAGAAAGGAAAGGTCCTAGCCATGGCTTCCAAGGTGGGCACCAAGGCCTGGGTGCTAAGGGTCCACTCCTCCCATCCCCTCCCTATGCCCACTGTCACCACGCACATATGTTCCATGGCATCCCAAGAGTGAGGAGAGTGCTCATGGCAGTTTGACTGGCCATAAATACTCCCCCTAATAAACCTCCCTGGTGTGGGCTGTTTCTGCTAGCAGGGATTCTTCTTGCCACAACATAAATTTCCTGGAAAAGATATGGTCAGGTCACACAATGTAGCCTATTATGAGAACCAGAGCAATAAAAGTGCCAGATAATTTATGTGTCTCTCTAGGTTCCTTAAGTTTATCTTAAAGAAAAGGAGCCAAGATGTGGAGACGAGTGAAGAAGCAAACAGGGGTGGCTGGAGATCCTATGTGCCATTTCTCTGGTGTCCTTTTTTGCCAGGCACTTTTAAGATGAAAGCTCCCCACACTAATGATGGGGTTGATTTCCCCAGGAGGAGCTGGCTATGCTGTCCTCACTAAGGACAAATGAAACAGGAAAAAACAACCCAGAGGTGAATACATTGGCTTCCTAATGAGGCAGGGTCAGTTTAAAGGGTTTGGGGTCCAACAGTGTTCTACATCTGTACAGATAGCAAATCTGGGACATCCCATTTGCGCTGGATGCACATATCTCATCCCCTCCCCACTCTGGGGTTCCAGCTGCTAGTCATAGAGCATTGTCTGGGCACCGAGGCCCTGGGTGCCCACTGAAAGCCCCAAGGTGAGCCAGCTAGCTACGGAGGCCTGGATCCTAACCTCCTCTTCCTCTGCTCCTTGACTCCCAGGAACTCAGCTAACTAAGCAGTGTGCACACAGCAGTCAGCACTGCCAGATCCAAGGAATAGGAACAGGAGAGGTGTGCTAAAGGCTCAGAATTCCCAGGACAGCAGCATGGCATAGGCGGGGCTGAGGGGACATGGTCGAGGGTGACCCGTGTCCCAGGCCCAGGGACAGGTGGCAGGGCTCTGAGTGCCCTGTGGACTCTACCAGGACAATAGCAGCACAGTTGGCTTCCCCGGAGCAGCCAGGGGGAACAGCTCCCACAGAAGGCCACCCAACCCCACATGTCCACATGGCCCTGGAGGCAGAGGCCCCCAAGTCTGCAAGACAGCAATGCAAAGTGTCAGCAATGGCCTACCAGGGGTCCCAGTGCCTTGAGAATGCTGAGCTTCCCTCGCGTCACACACCTTCAGCACATTAGCCTGGGGTAGAGCACTCAGCACCAGAGGTCTTCACACAGAACCAGGCATAGTCACAGCTGAGGACAGGTTAGGGAAAGGACAGCACTGCTGGATTAATAAAGCAGAAAGTGAGTTGGTAAAACTACAAATGCAAGACAATAAACCACTAGGCAGCAGAAAGGGGAATCCCAGGAAGCTGCCTCAGGAGAGGCCCCGGGAACAGCGCCGGGCAGGTGTGCTCACATGGCAGATACTGCCCTCCCTGCACGCTGGCCTGCCCCAGCCTCGTCACAGGGGACTCGGGGAAGGACAGAGAACTGGGGATCTGCTGACTGTGTCTCTCCCCACCACAGCCAGCACGAAGATCCTGTAAATGCTGGGCCTCCCCTCTGGCTGCTTCCTCACATCCACACTCAGCTTCTGCAGTGACTTGGGCCACTTGAGTCTGGCAACTGTCACACACACATGTGCACACACACCAAGCACTGCCCTGTGACCTTCTTGGAAACAGAATTATCTTTCAGCATCTTAACTAAATCCCCGAGTGCCTGCTTCCCTCCTGGAAGGCATCCTAGCGACATTTATAGCCCTCCCAGCTGGCGGGCACTCGGCCCTGGACTGCTGGCTCGGAGCCTGGTCTCCTGCTGTGTCCCACAGAGAAGGACCTGCAATGTCCACCGCTCAGCACACAGTCACTGCCTCTCTCCTATCCTCCTGTCTGTCCCATTGCCTGATCGCACCAAAGCCTCTGGCCACAGGTCACTGAGGACAAGGCCACCAAGGCCATGGCCCTGTCAGTACTCTCTGATGTGACACAAGCCCCTTATCCCAGGTTGACTTTGTCTGTCCTTGATGGCTGCATACTATTCTCTGTCCCTCCACCACCACCTGGGCCCATCTGCCGAGCTTCTTCTCCCAACCAAAGCTTAAAGAAACTGCAGAGGCAGCGGCTCCGGGAGGCTCCTCGGTCATCCTGGCCGCCTCCCCAGCCCTGCCTGCTGGTTGCTTAGGCTCCCTTGGTCCCCAGTGGGTGGAAAGCACAGCTGTCTCTGTTGCGGCCAGAGCTCTCCAATAGTCACCAGAGCCAGCTGGTCCCCTTAAGCGCTCCATGCACAGGCGTGGGAGCTCGAAGGTTATGTGGTGGTCCAGCTCCAGGAAGAGCTCTAACCAGATTTGATCAGATTCTGTTCTACTTTTTTGATACTGATTTTTGGTTTTGAGAAATATCTTTTTTTCATGTTTGCCTTCCTGATCAATATTTTATTTTCCTTGTAGAACTATTAAGCCTCCTGTTCCTATTAGTGGGTTCTGGATTAAAAACATTTTGTCTGGTGTAAAAATTGTTGTCTTTTTAATGACTTCTAAATAAATATGTTTTTTCTCTTTTGTTCTAGGCTTTGGGTTAGGTACTTCTCATGTAAATATAGTGTAATTTTTTTTTTCAGTTTTGTAACTTTATTTCCAAGTTCTCGTCCACATTCACTGTTGGGATTTCTGAACCTGGTAACAGGGACATAGGTTGCCCAGGTATACAGCGTGTTGGGTCACTCTTCATCCTCATTCCGTCTCCTGGACAACCATATCCGGAAATGACATGGAACATTCCTTATTCCTTTGGCACAGACAGCTTTGTTGAGCCTGGTGTCGCTGCGTATGTCTGGAGTTCCCATTTCTTTCATGGCAAACTTCTGGATCTCCTTGAGTGTCCGAGGGGCTCACTTCTTGATGCCCACTCGGAGGATGCGCTTGTGTTTGTTGACTATGTGTTCTCGGGTCACCACCTTGTTCGTGGTGGAACGGCCCTTCTTCTCGCCACCCTTCCTGGTGAGAGCCTTTCTGCGGGGTCCAAGTTGGACAGGAGAAACGCGGTGGATTGTGGGACAGAAGGCTGTCTGAATTCTTACCTCTATTCAGAAAGACTTGTTTTTAGCTGAGCACTTCGACCTTATTGTAAGAACTGACATAAGAGCTACTTTGCCGTTCTATTTTTTTCATTTTGAATTTGTTGTATTTTTTCTGCCTTTCTTTTTTATTTAATTCTGGGGTCAAATCCGGAGCTTCCGATCTGCTCTCCAAACCCTCCTAGTGCTGAGCTCCACGTGCAGCCTTGTGTTTCTTCATTTATTTCCCTTTTTCTGCTTGCCATTGTATTCACTGGGGCTTAGTTCACCTTCCTGCTTGGACTCTCCTAGTTTAGAATTACATTTCTATTTCTATTATTTTTATTAGCTACCATTACATTTTAATGTGCATACCATACTCTACAAAGTTAAATTTAATATTTTTAACTTTCTCCCAGACAATACATGAACTTTACACTGCTTCTATCTCAACGTATCTCCTTCTCCATCTACCAACTGGTAGTATCAGCCAGGGTTTTAGTTCAACCTTGTTTTCAGCATTTCTAATGTTAATCATTTTATTTTGGTGCTTATTTCACTGGCATCTGCCTTCCAAGCTCAAGGTCCCCATATAAACTGGTCCCCCATACAACAAGGACCCAGTAATAACTGGAGTATATTCTTATTCTGTCTTCCATTAAGTTCTACAGAAACTGTTGACTCTCCTAGCTTGACTATCATGCTGCTGTGAATAAAGACAGTATAGATCCTTCTCTTTTACCCTAGGAAACTTTGATCCTCGCTTTGCCTCAGTATCCCAACCAAGATGGTGGGCACTTGCTGAACTTGGGTGGTATAGACAGGAACAGGTTTTGTGTCTACTCCTAAGGGCATCTTGAGCTTTCAGCATCTCCTAGGAACATCCCATGTGGGATGGCTTTCCTGGTTCTCTTCCACCCAAGTCTGGAAAATTTCTCTTCATTCCTAGTTTTCTAAGATTTTTTTTCTCAGCAATGGATGTTGCATTTTGCCTAACATTATACAAATCTATCATTCAATCCACTGATTAAAATATTGAAGGAGATGAGTAGAATGACAGAGGCCTGTGGCCACCAGCTCAAGACTGCCCCTGCTTGACAAAGAGCCCATGTGCAATGCTCATGAACCTTAGTGTCCTCTAGCCAGCTGCAGCTGAACTGATAGTCCCATGGGCCACAAATCATTTCAAGGAGCCTCAGGGAGCCGGACCCATAGCTCCTGTCTTTATTCCAGCACCCTGTCCCCAGGCCTTTGCCCAAAGTCCAGCCTTCATGATGCTGACCCAGGCTGACCTCAAGCCTCAGTGGTCAGCAGGGCACCAGGCCACTGCATGAGTTATGAGCATTCTCAGGCTGCATTACAGTGCCTTCAACAACATCTCATAAAATAATCATGTGAGATTTTTCTCCTTTTTTTTTTTTTTGTTATATTAGTGTGGTGAATTACACTGATTGGTTTACTGGCACAGATCTCTTGGGCTATGATTTGTTTCATATATTGTTGGGTTTGATTTGCGAAGAAAACTTTTTAAGAAATTTGTACACCTATTGTGATTTCTCCCCAGAGTTAGCCCTTATGTGAATATATTTGAAGATAGGGGCTTTCAGTGAGGGTGAATGAGGTCATGAGGGCGGGGCCCTCCACAAACAAAGTCAGTGTCCTTACAGAAGAAGGAGTCACACCCATGACAATGAGCACAGAGGAAAGGCCATGAGAGGATGAAAGAGGGGCACCATCTGTAAGTCTGCCAGGCTCCCTGAGCTTGCTACACCTTAACCGTAGATGTCCAGCCTCCAGAGAGTGGGTAACTCATGCCTATTGCTGAAGGCACTATAATGCAGCCTGAGGATGCTCATAACTCACACAGTGTCCATGCCCACCAGGGTACTGAGCTGTGCATTTCCTGGTTCTGGTGTCAAGTAGCATTGACCTTACAGAGTGGAGTTGGGAAGAGCCCACCACTCTTCACATTTCTGGCATGAGGCCTCAGATTGGTATCCTGTCTTCTCCAATGTTTGGAAAATTCATTAGTGTAACCTCATGGGTCCGGAGCTCTCTCTGTGGGAAAGATCCACTTAGAAGTGATGGGGAAGGGAATCCTTGCATGTATCTTAGCACAGTTTTAAGAGTTGAATTAAAATGTGTACTTATATCAGAAACACTTGCCTAAGTCAGGTCTGTGTGCCAGGTGGAGCTCAGGTCAGTCACCTGGCACTCTGCTGACCACTGGGCTTCACTAAAGCCCTGCCAAGCTTTTCAGTGCTTAGCATTCACCTGGCTGGAACCCCACAGATGACCCCGTGGGGGCCTCCGACACAGATTCCTGGTATCTGGTATCTAAGTTTCCCATTCACTACCGGAAGCCTCACCTAGTTGGTCTTGTCAAATCCATTTCCCTCCTGACTGCTGTGCATTTCCTGTGTGCCTTTCTATTTTAAGCATTTGGAATGTTGGGCAAATGTCTTCCCTTGGATCTATCATTCAATCCACTGATTAAAATGTAGAAGGAGATGAGTAGAACGACACAGGCCTGTGGCCACCAGCTCAAGACTGCCCCTGCTTGACAAAGAGCCCTAATGTTCATAAACATTAGTGTCCTCTAGCCAGCTGCAGCTGAATTGATAGTCCCATAGGCCACAGATCATTTCAAGGAGCCTCAGTGAACCGAACCCATAGCTCCTGTCTTTGTTCCAGCACCCTGTCCCTAGGCCTCTGCCCAAAGTCCAGTCTTTGCGATGCTGACCCAGGCTGACCTCAAGCCTCAGCCCAACTTGGTCCCAAGCCCAAACCCTGACAGCCACCATCAGGCACAGCTTCCAAAAGCAGGTGTTTTTACTTGGTATTAGTATTTTAGATCTTGCTATAAGAAGTGCACCATTTTCTGCCAATTCCAATTAGGAAAAGAGGGTGTGTGTGTGTGTGTGTGTGTGTGTGTGTGTGTGTGTGTGTGTGTGTGTAGCCACCAGCCAGGGCTCCACCCATCCTCCCTTTCATTGCTAATTTCAGGAGGTAATTGAACAATGCAGGGCTGGCAGCTCCAGGCTGTGGAGTGAAGACAGCTAACCCGCCCCCACCAGCAAGGCCTAGGCCCAGCAGACCTCGCCTTCCTGAAATAGACAGGCTCCCTGCTTCCCTGGACAACCCAGGGGAAGGATACTCCATTTCCTGCAAAGCGACGCCTTATTTATGACCACCCAGTGAGTCCATATTTGGTGAAAAAAATTTCACACCCAGTGGAATGAAATCATGCACTAGTAAATAACTGATGTAAGTGTTTAAATTGAAAGGAGCTCACAATGGGATCGTGGAGGTATGTAAACAGAGGTACTCTTCTCAGAGAGACTGAACTGTACTTGCTCTCTGTCAGGAGGGCTGGGGCCAGGGTCAAGGCAGGGTTGGGATTATGTTAGGTTTAGAGGGTTAGAGTTCGTGCTTGATTAGGGTCTGGGTCAGGGTTAGGATCAGGATTAGAGTTAAGTGCTGTGTGGGCCCCACCCCCAGGCACAGTGAGATGGCAACTAAGACTGGGCGTGGTGGCACATGCCTGTAATCCCAGCACTTGGGAGGCTTTAACAGGAGAATCACTACAAGTCTGATCTGTTAGTGAGACCCTGATAACCTTGTAGACCCTTCCCTAAAAATACACACAAGAAAGGATTGGAATTAAGGTTGGGGTTCAGGGTTAAGATGAGGGTTAGGGTTAGGGGCAGGATTAGGGTTGGGGCAGGGTCATGTTTAGTGTGAAAGTCAGGATAAGTGTCAAGCTTAGAGTAAAGATTAGGGTCAGAGTTTGAGTTAGTATTCTGACACTGGGTATGGGGCAAGTGTCAGGGTCAGGGTTAGGACCAGTAGGTTGGAACCCAAAGGTCCTCACATTGTAATGTCCCAGCCCTGCTCTTCTGGGTCAGACTCCACCCACCTGGATGAGGGCAGCTGGGGAGCCTGCCCCTTAGAAACTGCTCCAAAATCATTGCCCACCATGGTAGCATGGAGCTGAGTGACATCAGGGACATCCCCACACTGTCTGCAGTGATCCTCTTATGAAAACCCCTTCCCAGCTTTATGCCAGGTGGTGTTGTCTCAAGCATGGAGATCCCCCCAGGACAGACAGGCGGCCCAGGCAGCAGCATGCTGCCAACATCTACTGAGCACATTGGTGACCTTTCCCATGGGGCACACTGGCTGCCTTGTGCGTATAGAAAAGTCTCATGGAAGTGTGGAGCTGGCAGCTCATCAGGAGCGTGGTGGCTCTGGAGTCTGCAGCCTTGAAAACTTACCCAGCAAACCACTCACAGTCATGGGCCCCACAGTCTCTACACCAAGTCACATCTCTGCAGCACATGTGGTTTCAGCTTCAGGACCAACAGTGCTCTCTCAAGCATGCCCTTCCCATGTCACCCTGCAGGCAATAGCTCCCTGCTGCCTTTGTCCACCTGAATCAAGGAACAGGGAGCCCAGAGGGCCATCCTGTGAGAAAGGAAGCTATTTCCTCCAGGACTGTGGTGCCAGCAACAGCTGGAGGATCAGCTGTGCCCAGGGATGAGCAACCAAAGCTGGGACTCAGTCAGGAGTGGCACAGTCACTGGGGACCAAGCCTGGGTTTATTTCCTCTCGAATGCTTGATAGTGGTTTCTCCTAACTTCCTGGGCCCTGGCACCCTGCAGAGGATGTGTGTCCTGCAGGTTCTGGATCACTGTCCCCTGACGACAGCATCATCTGAGATCTCTCAACAGCATGGTCCTACACCACAACCGGAAGCTATGCACTGTGGGACGCCCAGTTTCTTTCTAGGTACAAGAGTCCTTGGGATGTCCTTAACCACCACCTTGCACCAGTCAGAGTAACTCACACCTTCTCCACCTGCGTGACGCAGCTGCACACCTGCTGATTTTGTCCGTGGGATCCTCTCTATAAATTATGCCAGCATTGCTGAAAACAGGAGGATCACCACAAGTCTGAGCTGTGTAGTGAGACCCTGTGACAACTAAATACATTAAAAAAGAAAAGAAAAATAGCAGGTCTGCTCCAGTTCTTTTTGTGTTGCTAAAACTTGTTAGCCATCGCTGATGCTTTTATAGCCATCATAGAAGAGGTGAAATTCTCACATTCTCACTGTGGGTTTTTCCTTTTAGATGAACAAAAGGAATCGTTTTTGAACATTTTGGTTAAAAATGTTCATTTACTAATAATGCTCTAGTTCCAATTGCTCCCTAGCATCACAGAGAGTTGGGAATTAGATGACCAGGGGACAGGAGGTAAAGCAGCATGTGTTCCTCATACTGCACAAAATGTGCCATCCATGTTGCTTTACTTTTATGATAAAAATTAGACAAAACAGGTTTGAATGCACATTTATCAAATGCTACTTGATGCTCATGGTACAAAAAGAGCGCACAAGGCTTCCAAAATCATGAAGGATAAGTTGGGCTACAAAATCCCAGTATAAAAATATTTATTAAAAAAGAACCATAGAGGGCCGGCAAGACAGTTCAGCAGCCTAAAGTGCCTGCTTAGGCAAGCTTAGGCACGCACAGGGACCACAGTCAGATGGTCAGGACCACAGGCCACGCCAGCCACGCCCTCAGGGCGGGCTGAGCCAGCCAGAGTCCAGGCACAGTGGTGTACGCCTGTAATCCCAGCACAGGGGAGGCTGAAAACAGGAGGATCACCGCAAGTCCGAGCTACATAATGAGGCCCTGTAACAACTAAATACATTAAAAGAGAAAGGAAAAATAGCAGAAACTATGCCTATCAGTTGTATTAAAAAATGATTGGGATAAACTGTCATTTTTAATATTAAAAATTATTTCAATGAGAATTTTAAAAACCAATAAAAATAATACAGAATTTCAAAACAAGATGATAGGCAATTAACAATGGTTATTACATTGCGTATTGTTATTTTCAAAGTAGTTGCTCAAATTATGAGATATAAGCATGTAAAGTTGATCAAACAATATGAGCACTAACTATTCCCTTCAATAAACTAATAGAAATTAGTACAATTATTTTAGCTATCGCACGTGTATGTGTGTGTATTTCCCCCTTCCTTCTTTTCTCCTTTCCCCCATCACAGTTGTTCTTTTCTTTTGAGAAGTTTCTTTCCCTTTCACAGTATTTATTGTACCTTTTGTATTTTCTTTCAGTTTCTTATACCAGGGAGACCATATGATATTTATATACATGGGTCTGATTTACTTTACTTACGAGTGCGGTCTCTAGTTGCATTCATTTATCTATAAAAGCCTCGAGTTTATCTTTCTTTATAGATAAGTACACTGCATTGTATAAAAATACCACATCTTTTTGAAGACTTGTATTAGGTTAAAAATAAACATTGTAGCATTGCATTCCCATATCCAGTGAGTTCAGAAAGAGCAAGGTAGATGTAGAAAACAATACAGAGAATGACTTTAAATAACAGCATAGAAATAGGAACAGGAGCAGGAGAAAAGGGGGCACCCAGGTGACAGGGTAGGTGTGCTGACAGGATGTATGCTCTTCTTATCCTTTGAACAGTAAGTACCATGTGAATCTATTTTGTCTAATTTTTATCATCAAAAATAAAGCAACATAGATGGCCCATTCTTGTGCAGTGTGAGGAACACACACGGCTTTACCTCTTGTCCCTGGTCCTCTAATTCTCAACTCTCTGTGAGGTTGAGTAGGGAGTAATTAGAACTAGATCATTATTAGTAAATGAACATTTTTAACCATGTGCCTTCTTTCAAAAATCTATTTTGGCATTTTCATTATGTTTTAATACCATATTGAGAGTTGCATATATTTTGTTTTATAAGTTATGTTTGTTTTACAGGGAGTTGTTTATTTTTATATCATGAATTCATTGCTCTTGAATGTGATATTTGGACTTCTCCCTCCAATGGCTTAACATGACCAAGCAAACTGATACTTTCCAGACCTGCACTGGTTCAGGCACACCAGGCTCGGGGTGGAAGAGGCCACTGTGCTGCCCCAGAGTGGCACCCTCAGGGCACATGTGGAGCCTCAGGGCAGACAAAGGTTCTAGACTCAGACCAGCAGCACCTCTCCTAGTGTGAGAGTAAGAACTGGGTGTGGCCTGAAGCCACCTCCTGTGTGACAGCTCATGCCTTGTCCTCTGCTCCAGCCTATCCACCTCCCAGATAGAGCTCAGCTTGGTCCTCATTGAATTTGCATTTTACTCTGGAAATTAAAGCAACTTGAAAGATAACTCTATGAATTTAAAACTTTCGAAAAACATTTTAAATAAAGCTCTCCACTTGGGGCTGAGGAGATAGCTCAGCAGTGTAAGTGCCTGCCTGGCAAGAACAAGGACCTGAGTTCTGCCCCTGATACTGCGTGCCGTACCAGGTATGGTGGTACACTCCTACAATCCCAGTGCTGGGGACCCTGAGACAGGAGGATCACTAGTACATAGCAAGACCCTGTATCAAATCAAAAAACATTACAAAAGAAAAAAAAATATCTAAAGCCTTCCACTAATTTTATCTTTAATTCAGAAAATCAAGCCTCCCTTTAGCTCAGGAATTTTTCCTCAGAATATTTATTTAATAATAACTCCACTTGGGGTGGTTCTTTGTCCTGAAATTCCTAATATTTGTAAAGTAGACATATGTACTTGTGCACAACATTTGTGTATTTTTCAGCTATCAACTTACCCCGAGCTCAGTGATGTCACAGTTGACTTTGTCACCTCCCAACCTGCTTCTGAAAGATCTGCTTTCCTTCTTTGCCTCCTGCAAAACAGCCTTTCCAGCCTCACATTTCTGAGATGTGTTCTTTGGAGCTGGTGGGAAGTGCATGTTCAAAGTGTCCTCCAAATTCCCTGTCTCCTAGAAACTGCATGCCTAGGAGAACACTCGCTGGATTCCTTGGTGGCAACTATCTCCTGAACCACCCCCCCTTCCCCTGTGTCTGGTGATTCCTTTGCCTGTGAAGCTCCGAGAAGCAGCCACCATAGAGATCCAGCCAGGGCTGCCTGAGTGCAGGGAGGGAAGGAGAGTGGGTAGATTGGCTTCCCCACCTCTCCTCTGCTGACCCAGCAGCCTGCCTCAATGGCCCACAGGGCTCTGTGTCTCTGCTTGGGTTTCTCCTCTATCCAAGGGGGCAACAGGAATTTCCTGAAAACACCATCCTTTTCATCCCAGGATGGTAGCAAGTGTCAATCCTGTCCCTGGACTAGCCTGCTAGCCTTGGTGAATGTCCACTGCATTAGCATGACTGTCTGTTTATGAAGCTGGAACCCACCTACAGAGATTTGGGGGCTCTTCTGGCCACAGTACCCCCACAGCAAACCCTGGACAGGCCTCTGTCCCTCCATCCCATGAGACTCATCATCAGGAAACACCCTACCCCTCTCTAGGGACCATTACCCCAAAACCCTCAGCGCACTCACCCTCCCTGTCAGTAGGGCATTGGAACCTACAGCCTAATCCAGCTCAGGACAACTTCTCATGTCACACAGCACATTTTGCTGAGTTTTCTTCCTCCTGCTAAACGAATCCATTTTTCCTGCCTTTGGAATAAACAGTTTGTAAATGCTGTCTGAATCCCATTTTCATTTAGAAGCTGCTCATGGAATACATTGTGCAAAATGACAATGGGTCCCATTGTCTGGTTCACTCTCAATACCCAGGCTGGCCACAGATGGTCACGCCTGCAGCCGCCCAGCCTCCTGTGGGTTTCTGTGAGACGTTTGCAGATAACATTTTATGTAGGAAGCAATCGTGGCTTCATTTTGCGATAGGCAAGATGCCAGGAAGCACTAAATCAAGTGGCAATGCAGTCCCTCAAGAGAGCTGTTGCTGATTTATGATGGTGTTTCCAACAATGCTGCTGAACTTTGTCACGTTGCAGTGACCCGAGTGTGCTTCACATTCTAGGAGGGGGCAGCAGCTCTGGTCCACATCTCTGCAGGAGCACAGACAGCTCTGCTGTGCTGGCGCTAAGACCTGGGAGAGGGGCTCTACTCCAACCTGGAGCAGAACGCTTGTCTCACCAAGGACACCACAGACCTGATTGTGGCCCTAGAACGTGGCAATAGCCCCAACTAGGTTCAAAGGGAGGGCAGAAGTAGAGGGGCCGAGAGCACAGGGAAAAGGGCAACTAGTCACACAGGTCACTACATACGGTCACTTTAGTACAGCTACCAGAATAAAGATGTAAACAAGCACCATGCCTCAACCATGCTTCCTAACACCAGGCTCTCTGCTAATGAGAACTACAGTGTATTATTTATTTCATTGAATTCTTACAATTCACCTATAAAATGGGTGTGATTTTTTAGCCTTGTTTTAGAAATGAAGGTATGCACTTACAAAGATCACGACATTTCCAAAGATCAAAACCAAATGAAGGGACTGGAGGCCCAGCCAGCCCAGGGGATGGTGCTCTCTCTGCTTGGTCAGCACTCAACACCACCCTCCCGCAGAAGCCCCACAGGACATGGTAAGGTCATCCCCAGCCATAGCTGCAAGATGGTTCCAACTCATTTCTTATTCTCATAAGTCCAAGGGATTTTGGAGAACATTAGGGAAGCATAAGTATGGAGCTCTCCCCACAGAATACAGTTTTCCTGCCATGTGCGTCAGCCAGCTTTCTGCCTCTGTAAAAAGTGCCTGAGATAATCACCTTAAAAGCAGAAGAGGTTTCTTTCATCTCCTGGCTGCAGAGTTTGGCCCTATTGCTGTGGGCCTGTGGTGGCCCTGTGCCTTGCAGTAGAGATGTGAGAGAGGACACTGCTCACTTCATGAGAACTGAGAGGCAGAGAGAGGCCAGGAAGGGCCCTGGGTCCCTGGTCTGCTCCTAGATCCAAGGTCGCCAGGACCTCACCTCCTCCCCTTGCACCGCCCTGGAGACCAGGCCTGGCCATGGGTCACTGCAGATCCAGAGGGCAACAGAGGTGATGCACGTTTCCATGGTGACCTCAGCAGACACTGTCAGCTCTGCCTGCACCATAGATGTTGTCTGCAATTTTCTGTGAAATAGGTGCTATGGCTCGTCTCCTTTACAATTAAAGACACAGGCTTCAACAGGCAGCAACACTTCCATGATCAAAAGGCAAACAAGGGCTGGCCAGATAGCTCAGCTGACTAAAGCAGAGCGTAGCAGCTAGGGTTCAATCCCCATGGTGCTGTGCCTGCCCTGCCCCTGGGGCGTGCTCAGCTGACAAATAAGACTGGCATGGTGGCACACACTTGTAATCCCAACACTTGGGAGGCTGAAAATAGCAGGATCACTATAAGTCTGATCTACATAGTGAGACCCTGTAGACCCTGTGCTAAATACTAAATAAATAAATAATAACAAGGCAGTCTGGGAAGGCCCAGGAAATTTAGAAGAGAATTAGTATTTAAAATTACAGTTGATGGAAAAAGGCATATGCACCATCAAATTTGTTTCAATATTTTACATTTGCTCTTCCTCACTACTTTGACTTTGCCACTCTCTCCCATAATCCCTCTATTATTCCCCTTTTTTTGGTACCAGAAATTAAACTGTGCAGTGAACTGCAGCCCTCCAACCTGGACGGCTCTTCCACTCCGGATTCTCCCTCCCTGACCTGGCCGGCGGCCATGAGGACTCCTCTGCATCCCACCCTCTGAGCTGACCTAGTAAATCCTCTGTGAGAGCATGCATACTTCCTATTAAATCTGTTCCTCTAGTGAGGCCTCGGGCACGCTTTCCTCTGCATCCTGGCCTCCTCCTGGGTGACAGCAGCCAGCCCCTTGAGGCTTCATCCTCTCAACCACTCCAGGGACATTTCCTCCATTCTGCCTCACTGGCGCACAGCCAAAACTGGCACCAGCATCACTACTATTCACCTAAATTCAAACTCAGACCCATGCCACAGCAGCCTCAGTCTCCCAGGCCCTCCCAGCCATTCCTCCCTCTGCAGCAACATCTAAACACGGTTTATCCTCCCAACCAGAGAACCATCCAGTGCCTCACTATCCAGCAGCCACTGCTCACCCTGAGTCAGTTTGGATTTTTTAATAGTTTTCAGAAAAACATTTTGTCACCCTCACAAACTTCCACAATTCCTTACTCTTCACTCTTGCTTCTTGGCAAAACTCCCTCTAAGCCACACAACTGCCAACTGTCATGTGCCCAATGTCCCGCTTGCTGATCACTGTTGGAGAAAAGCCACAAAGCCGAAGGATCTGGTGCCACTTTACTGGCTGGCAACACTTCCTGAGGATTTAATCCTGCCAGGCATCATTCATGAAGCTTCGCATGGATTACCTCACACTGCCCCCTGCACTGAGCTGGAAAACTGCCCAGAAGTCTTGTCTCGACTCTGAGATCCACTCCCATCAGACAACCTCCTCTCCTTGGCTGGGGAGTTCATAGTTGGTCAGTTAGGAGCCTAGTGACTCCTGGACGCACAGCAGCGCAGGGAACAGGCTCACACCTGTCTTCAGAGGCCTTCTGGGCTTCCCCACACCTCCTTCTCCTTCTTTTCCCACTCTTCAGCTCTCCCTATACCCTTTTCATTCTTGATATTAAATCTGGGTAACCCTAAAGATGGGCCCTTCTCTCCTGAGTCAGCCTCTCTGTTGATCTCATCCAGTTGCTCATATTTCATTACTGCCTCTTAAGAAAACCATTCCCAAGTTCTTCCAACAAACTGGAAAACATAAGACAAGTAGAAAATGATTCTCCAGTCACGTGCCCCGTGAAGCCCTCACCCTTCAACTCAGACATTTCCACCAGATCTAAAGACCAAAGTGAGAAAGCAGAGCCAATCTTCTCTGTCTGTGTCACCATCTACCAGCTGTAGGTCAGCCCCACCCCTGCACCTTGATTCTCTTCTCCAGCTCCCCAAGCCCTGCTGCTTTTCCATACCACATCTCCCTCACTGCAAGAATCTTCCTGATTCTGTTTGCCTTCAAGTTGCCTGTGCTAAATTTAATTTCTTTCTCAAGGCTGATGACCCATGCCCCTTCTCTTGTCACTAACGCATTTGGCATGTTCCTCAGGCCTGACTCATGTTCTGAGCTGCCTCGAAACTGACACTTTTTCCTGTTCCTGTTGGTTTTCCCTCAAATATCTCCATAAAGTTTGATTGAATAGATAGATGACTATTAAATACATTTAAACCTTCATCTATCAATTAACATGTAAGTCGGTATTATCTAGGTTGAACCCCTGAGACAGATTCAAGTTCCTTATTTACTTCCGAAAACAAGCTTAGTGTAGGTATTGATCAGCTTTCTATCACTGTAGCCAAGTACCTGAGAAGAAGAAAGGTTTATTTGGACCCCAGTGTGGGAGGTTTCAGTCCCTGGTCTGATGACCCCATGGCTTCTGGGCCAACATGAGGAGGCAGCATGACAAATGAGAAGCACTTAGTAGGGCAGGGTGCTCACCTTGGGGTGTCTGGGAGGCAGAAAGGGCAAGTAGAGTCCCACAGCTCCCTTAGCAGGTGTCCTTGATGACCTAAGACTTCAAACTGAGCCCCCTCTCTTGAAGAGCCTACCCTCTCCCAATAGCACCATAGGCCAGAGACCAAGCCATGAGCACGCAGGTCTTGGGACAATGCAGACCAAGGCCCAGGGACCCTGAGCCATCGCCATTAGCACTGAGTGTGAGAATCTCAGCTACATGTTCTGAAGCCCTTGGACACATTTTTATGTCAGATTTCAGGAAGGTAAATACCTTGTGTGCTCCCATCTTTGTTTGATTTTTATAATCGGAGTTTTATAACCTACTTGGGTGGTGTCTGAGAGCCCTGGAGGCACTGAACTCAGCCTGGCTTCTGGGCCCGGGACTAGCTGAGCCAGGATATGGCTGGGGACAGGGATAGTGAGCAGCAGCAGGGCTTAGTCCCTCGGCCTCAGTGAGGGCCTAGGGAAGATAGTGAGCCTTGAGGAGCAGTCGCCTGCGCCAGAGCCAGGGCTCAGAGTTGCACCTGTCCCCATGCAGGTCCCAGGGTCTTAGGTTTGGACCAGGCTCCTCACAGGAGAAATGGTCAGCCACTCCCAGGATAGGGGGCCAGACACCACTTAACCCAGGTGTCCTTCCTGGACACAACCCCACTGTCTGTTCCCTGCACCCCAGGAGGCATTGCTCTTTTTATTTTAATCAAGGGCTGCTTACCAAGGCCCATGTCACGTCACAATGCAGCTCTGCCATTTGCTATGTGCAAATCTTCTCTCTTGATCTCTTCCATCTCCATAAGTGCAGGATCCCATGCCAGACCCAGCAGTAGGGAGTAGCAAGTCCACAGTGAGATGAAAGCTCTGTCAGGGTCAAGAACCAATTAGGAGCCCAGGGTAAAGCTAGACTGTGCTCTGAAAGCAGCTGATGAAAGACATGGGCAGCACGGCGGCCAGGAGTCTGGGTCGTCCTTCCCATGCGACGTCCACAGCAGGAAGAATCCCAAGCCTCTGTGGTGACACACATCAGCCTGTCGGCATCCAGCCCTGACAGGCCTGAGTGTGCAACCTTCCTACAACACCAGCCAGGGAGAGCATAGCAGGGGAGTGCAGGGGGGCAGTGACCTCCCTATGTCACCGCTGCCTGTCTCCACAGTCTCTGGCGGCCCTGGGCCTCATGGCAGAAACAGACCAGTGTCCCCAGGGAGCTGTTCTCATATAGCCAAGCAGAGGCACTTGGGAAAGAACAGCCTGACAGATGTGTTGCATCAGTGGTAGCTGGGCCTGGGGACTTCCCTCCATGTAGGCCTGAAGGGCAGACACTGTCTGTCTGGGGCTCCAGAGTCACCCACACCAGGAATTTGGTCAAAACCACAAACTTCTACTTGTAATAACCATCACGAGTCTGCAGACATGCGGTGCAGCCCAAGTGCCTAGGGTAGAATATCCTCCCCACAGAAGCTGTGGTGGCCCAGGGAAAGAAGAGCATTACCAAACACCTCTGCCTTACAGCTCCTGCTGGCCATTGCTGGGAACCTGAGCTGGGATCAGCAAAGCAAAACTCACTTTACTTCTTTCACATAGTTTTGCATTTTGGTGAGAGGCAGATCAAGCATGATTTATAAGCTACGCACACACATATGCACATGCACACAGATGCCAACAAACACCTAATTGCTGCTTCTGCACCTCTCTGGTTCTTTGGTGAAACAGAGCAGTGGCTCATGACCTCCCTTGCTCAGCATGATCTGTGCCCAAGTGAAGTAGTCTGATAGCAGGAGTAACACAGTCTTGTAACTCAAGCCCCATGAAGACCTAAATGATGCCCAAGTAAAAAGAGCGGAGTTAAGGAAAACTTATCCAAGTTCCCTTCACTGTCAAATTCAAGCAGACAAATATATTTAAAATTGCATCATCCAACCCAAAAAAAGTCTACTAAAATCTCATCATCCCATAGTAAATATACTTGTAGCAAAGGAGAAAGAAGAACTGAGGGAGACAGAGAATCCAGTAGAGGACAATAAAGGAAGGGAAGAGGAGGAGGAGGCAGAGGGGAAAGCCCGAGGCTAGGAGCAGAGCCAAGGAACACTGAGGCAGAAGCTCAGCCTACAGGACAGCAGGAAGGTAAAGGGGAGATGAGCAAGAAGAACACAGGGAAGGGGCAGTGGTGAAACTAACACCATCAAGCAGGAGGAACAAGGGGAAGCCACAGTGAACACCTACCTACAGACAAACCAGAAAACAATTATAAGATGCATTCACTTCAAAGTAGGATTTTCTTTACCATGAAAAAGGATACCAAAGTGATTCAGTTTTGGGCTGGGGAGATAACTCAGCAGTCTAAGCACCTTCCTGGGAAGCTCAAGGACCTGGGTTCAGTGCCCAGTACCACATTTCATGCTGGCCCATGAACCCCAGGCACACTGTAGTAGCCATGGAAACTGGGCATGGTAGCGTACACCTATAATCCCAGTGCAGAGAGGCTGAAACAGTAGAATCACTACAAATCTGAACTGCATAGCAAGACCATGTAACAAATAAATAAAATATTTTTAAGTGATTTAGAGTTTTAAAATGGACCTACAAAAGGATCAAGAGTTTGACCAACACTGGGATTTCTTCAACCAGAATCACTGCTGCATCAAGAAGGTAAGAACTGGCATCTTGAAAGAAAGGCACAAGCTGACTCTAGTCCTCTTGTCAGCATTTCTATGAAGGGATAGAATTGAGGGGAACATAGGTCAGGGACCATGCTGCAGCCGTGTACCAGACTTCAGAGACAGAGCCTAAGACAACCAAGTTGTCAGATGTGAATGAATACAATCCGACATTACCCTTCAAAACAAATACCTATTATTTAAATTTATGTGTCAACGAATTGAGAACATAAGGATGAAGTGATCGATAGCAACTGAGCTGAGTCCAAAAACAGAGCTCAGGAATATGTGGAGTAAGACGAAAAGATCTAGCAGCTAACAGGTGAAAGGGCTCAACGTCTGGCAGCCAATGAAAATATTATCAGCATGCCCAGAAGCAAGAAAACACCACCCACAAAAGAGAAACTCAGCAGTCAAGACAGGCTGAGAGCGGCAGCAGACAGCAGCGCAGACTTCCACGCAGTCCAGAAGGGGTGAGGGAGACTGGGTCTCTCTAAGAATAACACACGAGATAGAGGACACAGCAGATGATGTTAGTGGCAAGTCTGGCACTGCAGAAGAAAAACTGTGGAGCTTCAGGGCATAAAAGAAAATCCTCAAAGTGAAGAGCTTGAGTGAATGGTGGCGTTCTCCCCAGCAACCCAATGCATGTGTAAGTTGAATCCTGGAACAAGCTGGTGAGAGACTGACAAAATAGTTGAAGAAATAATTGCTGGAGATGTTCCAAATACAAAGAAAATTATAAATCTAGGGACCTCCATCAGCCAAGATCATTGCCAAAGAAAAACCGTAGAAAGAGATTGCCAAAGCAGCCAGGAAAGAAGACATCAGCACAAACAAACACAGAGACGACAGCTGATTTCAAGCCAAGAAATAAAACATGCAGAAGACAGCAGGCAACAGCTGTGGAGGACTGAAAGAAAACAACGTTCTCACCCTAGGATTTTTAAATCAGAAATATTGTTTTCAAAACTCATGAGGAAATAGCAACTTGTTCTGCTGCAGAGGATATGAAGGCTCTCATCACCGCAGATTTAGGTGGGAGAAAACAAGGAATAAAAGCAGCGCCAAGAGGAGCTTTAATCTTCAGAGAGGAACAAGCACAGCAGAAAGAGTAGCTACGTAGCTAACACGACAAGATACTTTTGTATTATTTAAATCTCTTCCAAATGTAATCCAATTTTAAGGCAAATAAAATAATACAGGCCTGTACTGTGTAGAAGGAAAATGTGCGACAGCAACGACTTAGAGAAGGGGAGGGGAGGGCAGAAAGATGTTGTTACAGGCTTCCTAGCCCACATGTAATGTGTGGAAGCAGGGCCTGAAAGGAGATGAGCGCTGGGCCAAAAACAAGCCACCTCATCCTCAGCGCGCCACCCTTGGGCTGCTCCCGGTCCTCACGCGGAGGACCACGCACAGGCCACCGTCCTCAGCGCGCCATCCTTGGGCTGCTCACGGTCCTCACGCGGAGGACCACGCACAGGCCACCGTCCTCAGCGCGCCACCCTTGGGCTGCTCCCGGTCCTCACGCGGAGGACCACGCACAGGCCACCGTCCTCAG
>PVKA01031073.1:0-26659 GCA_004027165.1 Ctenomys sociabilis
AAAAAAAAAAAAAAAAAAAAAAAAAAAGAAATTAAAAAAAAAAGAATTTATGGGTTGAGGAGATGGCTCAGTGGAATAAGTGCTTCCCTGGCAAGCACAAAGGCCTGAGTTCAATCCCTGGTTCCACCAAATATAATTGCTCAGGCTGGTGTTAAATAAGTTTTTCAATTTTGATGAATTACTCTTTTTTTTCTTTCTTATACTCTAATTTTTTATTTTTTATTTTTTTGTATTTGCAACATTGATCTCACTATGCACATCGGACTCAGAGTGATCCTCCTGTTTTCAGCCTCCCCAGTGCTGGGATTACAGGGCATGCAGTACCACGCCTGGATTCTGTCATTGGCTCAATGCATCCCAGGGGTGGGGCCAGTGCTACATGCGGACTGGGGATCAAACCCTGGTCCCTGCACTTGCCAAAGCAGGCACTTAGTCAGCTGAGTTACATGTCTGTCTTGTACTAATACAACCACTTTGGTTACTATAGCTCTACAGTAAGTTTTGAAGTCAAAGACTGTGCCTCTTCAAATTTTGTTCTTTTTCAAGATGGGAAGTGCTTATTCCACTGAGGCATCTCCCAGCTCCTGGAGAATAAAAAGGACGTTGAGAGTGTATGGATTGCATTGAATCTGAGAATCACTTTATTGGGGTATTTCCATTTTAGCAATATTAAGTTTCATAGGCTATGAGCATAGGATATACAATATCTTTCCATTTATTGTCTTCCTTCTTTCTTTCTTTCTTCCTTTGTTTTTCCTTTTGTAGTGCCTCTTAGTTACTTTTCTCTTATTGCTGAGACAAAATACCCACTGCCCAAAAGTAAAGAAGGAAAGATTTATTTAATTTTTGTGAAGGTTTCAATCCATAATCAACTGGCTCCAAGGCAGGGTGGCATGGCAGAAGGCAGAAGCTGATGGTGGACAGAAGATAGCAAAAACAACAAGAGCCAAGAGGAGGAGAGAGGAGCAAGCCTCTTTCCTTCTTTACATTTTATTCAGGCTCGCTCCCCAGGAAGGAGAAGGCACTCACACCCATAATCCCAGCACTGAATCATGAATCAATGACAGACTTTAGAACCCTACCCGAAGATTGCATGAGGCTTTTAGACATAAATCACACTGTTCCAACCCTGGCGTCCCAAAGACTCATGCACATCCCTTTATGCAAAAGGTATTTTAGTTCACTTCTCAAGAGTTGCCAAAGTCTTAACAGGTTCAGCATTGCTAAAAAATCCAAGGTTCAAGTCTCCTCCAAGAGCCAGCCAAGTAGCTCTAGTGGATTAAAGCACCTGCAAGCAGGTGCAGGGGCCTCGGGTTTGATCCCCAGGCCTGCCGTGCTGGCCCCACCCCCAGGGCATGCTGAGATGGCAATTGAAACTGGGAGTGGTGGCTCATTCCTGTAATCCCAGCTCTTGGGAGGCTGTAAACAGGTGAATCATTATGAGTCCAATCTAGTAGTGAGACTTTGAACACCCTGTAGATTTTCCCTAAAATAAAAAAGAAAGAAAAAGAAAAAGAAAAAAAAAATCCAGCTTATGTACAAAGGATAAGAAAGCAAGTTAAACACTTCCGACATTCAGTGGCACAAGATAGACATTTCCATTCCAAAAATTGCAAATGGGAATATAAAGAAATGGGACCAAAGCAAGTCCAAAATCCAACAGGGTAAATACTAAGTCCTGTAGTTTCATATGTAGCATCCATTGAAATCTGTAGCAAGTTGTGAGCTCCAAAAGGCATGGGTGGCTTCACCCTGAAGGCACTGCTGGTGGTGGTAGCTCCCATGGCTTCTCTCTTGGGCCTGCTTTCCTCTCTCCTTGCAGGTTCCCACGGATGACCCATGTTCCTGGCTTCTCTAAACTTCTGGGGTCTCCACTTTACCTTTGGCTTCCCCATAACAGTGTCACACACTTCCCTTTCAGTAGCACACCGTCTGGCCTCCCAGGCCTCCTTCTGAAATCTGGAGGAGGCCTGATTTCAGGCACGGCAGGCCTGGGGATCAAACCCAGGGCGCCTGCACCTGCTTGAAGTGCTTTAATCCACTGAGCTACTTGGCTGACTCTGGAGGAAGCCTTTTTAACCTCAGAAGTCTTGCATTGTGCCTGCACCTAAGACCAGGGCCAGTGGATGATGTCATGGTCTGCTCTCAGCTGGAGCAGTAGCCAGGCTTTTGGTCTCTTTGGTGCAGGGATTCAGTGCCTGGATCACTGAGCACCCTGAAATTGATTCTGTGTGACAAATTCTCTATGCTGCCACCATTATTTTTGTCTTTTTGAGACAGGTCTCACTATGCCGTTCAGGCTGGCCTTAAACTCACTTTGTAGCTCAAGCTGGTCTCGAACTCACAACAGTCCTCCTGCCTCAGCCTCCCGAGTGCTGGGATTACAGGACTGTGCCACCACGCCCGGCTGCTGCCACCATTTTGGAACTGAGGGATCTGTTGCCATTTTAGAACGTGGTGAGGCTGTTGCTATTCTGGAACATGGTGCTCTGTGGCTGTCGCTGAAAATTCAAACCTCCTAGGTTTTCAGTTTCGTTGCTTCTGGTGATGCCCCTTGGCCATCCTCTATGGTCCCCAGTC
Source organism: Ctenomys sociabilis (assembly GCA_004027165.1). NCBI lineage: Eukaryota > Metazoa > Chordata > Mammalia > Rodentia > Ctenomyidae > Ctenomys > Ctenomys sociabilis. The sequence continues at coordinate 2,581 of PVKA01031073.1, forward strand.
CCTTCTTAGCAACTGAGATCTCCTCCACTCCATTTGTAGTTCACAGCTTTACTGTAGCTTTTTTTATTTTAATTTTTCCAAACTTAAAGCATTTTAAATCATCCTGTTGGGCTCTTTTTCTGGATTTACAACCTAGATCTGGCTAAAGTCCTCTAATAATAGCCGTGCCACCACCTCAACATTCAATTGCTTTGAAAGTTTTCTGCCAGCTTAATTAGTCCACTGCCTCTAATCCTAGTCTCAGACAAAATCTCTGGGCACAAGCAAAAGATAGATAAACTTTTTGCCAAGCTATAACATACATTAATCATCTGGAGTCCAACTGCCAATGCCGTCCTTCTTCCCAACAGAAACCTTCCAAGCCCAATCTTTAGCAGCAGGATTTCTACCAGCTTTCTGGTCTTCTGAGCTTGAACTGCCCATACAGAACAGCCTAATGCATTCCAGCTGTGCTCTTTCAGGTATCCTCTTTGAACCTTCCTAAACTCTTCTCACAGCCATTCCCAAAGGCTGTTGAATTACATGGTCAGACATAGTCACAGCAACAACCCAATTTCTTTCATGTCAATTCTATCTTCACTACTTTTCTCTCATTGCTGAGAAAAATACCTGATCCCAAGAGTAAAGGAAGAAAAGGCTTATTGAACCCACAGTTTGTGAAGGGTTCAGTTCACATGCAGTGGCACATGACAGAGGACGACAGTCCACGGAAGAGCAAAATCAACAAGAGCAAAAAAGGGAAAAACAGGGGCAAGTGTCTCCTCCTCTTATATTGCTTGCAAGCTACCCAGGTTTACAAGTTCTTTTGTTGATGTCCATTTTTATTTTTCTTAGTACTTGTTTGCAGTGCATACTGTTTACATTCCTTATAGGGTATTGGTTTATATACTATGATTTGCTACATTTGTTTATTTAATTCTTTGTGAATTATTTTTGGATTTTATATATGTAAGATCATACTATACTCAAAGATAAATTTAATTTCCCTTCTAATTTGGATTTATTCTAAAATATAATAAATTTATTTAAAATATTTGAGTCTGATGCTGGTTATTTGTTTTACATAGAACATGGAACTCTTTACCATGTTTATTTTACTGCTTTGCTGAATTTTTTTTTAAATCAGGAAAAAGAATAGGATTTTGTTAATTTTTTTTTTTATTTTGAGCTATTTTTGCATCCTTGTGATAAATGCTAATTGCTCATAATGTATGATCCTTTAACTTGTTGTTGGATCAGTTTGCTGACATTTTTTGACAATTTTTGCACTTATCTTCCTAGGGGATATTGGTATATACTACGTTGTCTTTGTCTTGGCATCAGAGTAGGGCTAATTTCATAGAATGAGTTGGAAACTATTTTGTCTTCTTTTATTTTTAGAAAGAATTTGACAAGGATTGGTTTTAATTCTCTGAGTATTTGGTAGCATAATATTTACAAGTGAAGCCATCTGGCCATGGGCTTTCTATGGGACAGTTCTGCAAGCAATGAACATACCAGATTCTCGCTTGACATATCTTACATTTTATCCCTTCATTTTGTAGGATAGGATAGTTTTGCCAAATATAGGATTTTTTTTTAAAATCTTTTTGAGACAGGGTCTCACTATGCAGTTCAGGCTGGCCTTAAGCTCACTTTGTAGCTCAGGCTGGTCTCGAATTCACAACAATCCTCCTGCCTCAGCCTCCCGAGTGCTGGGATTACAGGCCTGTGCCACCATGCCTGGCTCAAATATAGAATTTTTAGTCAACTTTTTATTTGGTCAGTACTTCAGGTATCATTGGTATCATCTCAGTGCCCTTTTGCCTCCATGATTTCTACTAAGAAATCAGTTATTAATCTGACTGGGAATCCTCTATGTAAGATAAATCACTTCTCTCATATGATTTTAAGGTTCATATTTGGTTTTGAACACTCATATTATTATGGTTGTCTCATTGTGACCATCTTAGCATTTGTTCTTAGAATTCATTGGATTTCTGGGTATACAGCCATGTGCTATATAAAGTTTGTGAAATTTTCTATCATTATTTTTTTCATTTATTCTCCTTGCTCCTTTCATCTCCTTCAGTTCCCATTATATATACACAGTTACGTTTGATCCTATCTACAAATCCCTTAGGCTGTGTTCATTTTTCTTTACTTTTAAAGTCTGTTTCACAGAGTGAATAGGGTCATTGGATTCATCAAGTTTTCAGTGTCTGCTGTCTTTTTAAATGATTCTCTGTGATAAATTTCATTTATTTCTTTTTTTTTTTTAATTATTTTTATAGTACCAGGTATTGAACTCGACACCTTGTACTTGCCAGGCAGGTGCTTATGCTGCTAAGCTATATCCCCATTCCTTCATTTCTTTACTGTATTTATTAGTTCCAAAAGTTCCACTTGGATTATTTCTATAATCTTTTATTCATAATTCTCTGTATGTTCAGACATTGTTCTCTGAGTTTATTCTAATTTTTTGTCCATAGTTTTCTTTGGGTCTAAGCATTTTAAAGATAATTGATTTAAATATTTTGTCTAATAAGTCCATAGTTGGACTTTTTCAGGCAGAGTTTCTCTTAATTTCTTTTTTCCTTAGACTAGATCATATTTTTTTGCATGTGTAGATATTTTGTAGTGTTGAATGAACATTGGATAGTTTGAAAAGCATGATGTGATAATTAGAAATCAAATTCTGTTTCTAGAATTTGCTGACTTTTCTTGCTGTGGGTTATAGTTTTTATTTAGTGAGTTCTTAAACCATCTTTTTTAAAAATAATACTTTATCACATAAGTGTCTATTTCTTAAGAACAATAGCCAGAAAGTTGTTTGACTGAAATTTACCTTAAAGAAAAGAAAGGACTCTCCAGGTTAAGCCATCCCATTTATAATTGGTCTTTGCCCACTGGTTAGACTGAATCTCACTTACATAGAAGTTATGTAGAAGTGAGCTAATATCTTAATAGTTTTTCTGAGCATGCATCCTGCCCTGGACATGCGCATGGCATTGTAGATTTCCTCCTCTATGCTTAGCTTTGCAAAGCCTTAATTCCCCAATGAATTTCATCCTCTTACCTTTCCTCCTCAGTGATTGTTTTATCTATTATTTACCTCAATTGCTGACTTTTGTCTCAGATGGCAGTAGTCTATTTGGTTTTCAATATTTTTGAGGAAAATTCTCCACCCTTAGAAAGTTCTAAGCTAGTAATACAAAAGGCTAGTGTATTAATTTTTCATATGTACCATGAATAGGATAAAAGAAATGTGATTTCTTAGGAACAGAGAACCCCAAGAAACCTATAGGATCATGTATTAATCTGGGGATTCAGGCTGCCATCCTCAAGACCACCATTTTGTCAGAGATTGTCTGGGGAAGATAAATTACCCTTTCTGTCTATGTCCTAGTGAACTTCCTCCTGATTATGTTTTCTAGGTTGAATTAAACCTTTTGTTCATTTTCCAGAATTTCATCAGTAGTGACCCTAACATCTTTTCCACAATTACATGGTGTTTCTGGGGGAAACACAGGCTATTCAGGTTCTTCACAGTGGCATCCTTCCTGATATTACAACTCGGTTGTTGTTGAGTGTCTTGTAAGTAGTAGTTTGGTTTAGAAACTGCTAATTTAATCTTTGCTATCTAAAAGATTTTCTTTTTTTAGTAATTATGGAAGATAATGATGTTTTTCTTTTATTTCCGATTCAATGTCTTGATCTTTGATATGCTTAAATAAATGAACTTTCTGAAAAACTTCAGAATCCAAAATTATAGAGTTTTCTGGTTTTTATCACACCTTTTAAGAGCAAGTTTTCTGTTTCTAGAAGCAAGTTTCTAGAAGCAATATTTTCCTCCCATAGAAGCAAGATTTTAAACTCCTTTGTTGATTCCTACCTTTTATCTAAATCCTAAGTGATGGAGTCCTTCAGTGATCAGTTGTAAAATTTCTTCTTATTCTATACTCTGCTAGGAGATTATATATTCTTGTAGATCCATAAATACTCTAGATAGTTCAGTGACTTTATCACTAATATCCCCAGTCTAGACTTGCTTGCTAAGTTGTAGGCCCAATTGCTAGTGAACATCACTATTTAGATATCTTACAATTTTTTTTTCTTTTGAGACAGGGTCTCACTATGCAGTTCAGGTTGAATATTTGGGACTCATGAGATCTCAGAAATTATAGTATGATTTTATATATGGAGAAAGTATAGTTGTTTTTTTTTTTTTTGTATGTGATCTTATTTTGTTCAGATAGCAGTCTGATCATATGTATCCCAAGAACACTCAAATAATAAAATAATCAAATGTTAAAGATTTCCCATCACCATAGCCAACAATGCCAGACTAACTCATGATCTTGTCGATATAAAATAAAGCCACATCCGCAGCCTAGCAGTGACCAAACCTTTCAGCCTGACTTCCTTAGGATCTGTCTGACTTTCAGCTTGAGTACCACTAATCATTTTTCCAGGCTCCTCATAGCTGTAGAGAACCCTGCAGAGGTTGAAGCACCCAGTTCAACTTAGATATGTGGCAAAATGTTGCCAGGAATGGCTTCAGCTGAGTCAAAGCTTTCTCATTCAGTGCTTTCTCAGTGAAGCTAAGGCAGCATGCTGTATGAACAACTAGTGTTCATGCAGTAGTTGTGGGCAACATGTAACACCCAGATGAACTGAATCAGTGTGGTGCTGGGTGTGGAAGGCCCACTTGAGGACTGCTGCCAACAAACTATAAAGGAGAACAGAAGAACAAGAGGTGTTACTGGAAAGCTGTTGGTTCTTGTGGAGGATCTTGTCATGCGGACTTTCCTGATTTGAACTCAGTTGTTTTCACCATTGGAGGAGCTCAGGACCTTGTTGTCAAGGAGAATGGTTGTGGTTCACTTTGAAGGAACTCTAGTCCTCACTTTGAACATTGTTTCCTGGTTCTGCAAGGGAAGATATTGCATTGTTTAGTCTCCTGGAGAATCTTGTTGCACTTGCTTTCCTGATATGAATGCAGCTGTACTCATCATCGGAGGAGCTCTGGTCCTTGCTATCACTGAGCATGACTGTGGTACTCTTGTGGGGAGCTCTGATCCTTACCTTGAGCATTGTTTCCTGGCTCCGGTGCAGATACCTCAGGCTGCTGGCACAGATCCTTCATCCTTCTGGCACAGACTTTCTAGCTACCATCACTGACCATGGGGCTTTCACCACACTGATCCAAGAAACAGGCCAGTGTGAGACATTGTCATGGCTCTAAGTCTTCAGCTGGACTTAAGCAGGACTTTGCTGTGGGATCCAGGCCCTCAGTTGGATTCTTTGGGTCTTTAGTGTGTGGACAGATTTCCTGCACTCCTTTCTAGTTGACTCTTTAGGTGACTATCAAGAAATAACCCTAGAAATTATGTGTTTTGTATTAAATTGTTTCCCTTATAAACCCTGACAGTACAACAGGCAGCTTAGGCCACCAGTGCGGGATGTTTGTTAACTCGAGTGGCTGGCTGAATCAGGGTTAACAAGACTCATGATGAGCAAAGAATCCAGGAAGTAGAAGTGTGGAAGAGAGAAAAGCTTAGTGATTTAACAACAGATTTAAACTGACAGTGACACATCAGGAATCTAGGACGAGGGAAGAGCCAGAAGTCACTCATCACAGTGGCGAGGGGTCACTCTGAGTTGAAACCAGGACAAAGCATTGGGATGAAGAGTTGGGCTGAGTCATTGAGTTGGACTGCTTCCTTTTTCACATTATATAATTTCTTGTTCCATTTACTAAATTACCTATAACAAAATCTTCAGAATATATAAAATTGTGTGTGTTTGTGTATAGATGCGTGGGTATCTATGTGTCTACCTGTACCTTCTGAAGCTATCTAGGAATATAAGGACATGAGTTTATGATCCACTCACCCACAAATACAATAATATACCAGTAATGATGGATTAATGTAATAAAGCAATTATTTCACATTTCATGAAACCTGAGAATATCTGGTTTCAGGATTATAGCTCAATCATATCAAAAAGGCCTAGGCTCTATCTTTCAACACGCTATCTTCAGCAAAGAGAAAATTACTACCTTAGAGGGATTAAATGAGGCAAGAATAGAACACTCCCCTAGAGGCTGGAAAACACAAATTGCTGAGGTTATTATGGGCACAAGTCGATAGGCGCTGTGTGGCAAGTATTGTATCTGCCTTCACTTTTTTCTACTTCAATAAAAACGATGAAAATAATGTGTTTGTCTTCATTTTTTTCAAGTTCAAAGATAAAAACATTATCTGACCAATACCTATAAAGTTGAAAAGCTTATATAAAGAACTAGATTTTGATTTTAAGAGGTGACTGGGCAATTGTACAAAGTTGTGTTTGATTAATTCAGTAAAGCTGGTTGCTTATTACCAAGGCATGTTGTACTAAGTATGAGTTGCCTTACTTTTTTTTTTTTTAACTGAGAAAAAAAAGTATATATTTAGAATTAGCTGGATTCAGTAGTTTAGATGATCCCAATTTTGTTGGCAACATTCAATGCATCATAATCAGGAGCCAGTCGAACATACGCCTTCTTCTCTCCATCAGGCCTGATTAGGGTATTGACCTTGGCAACTTCAGTGTCATAGAGCTTCTTTACAGCTTGTTTGATTTGGTATTTATTGGCTTTGACATCCACAATGGACACGAGTGTGTTGTCCTCGATTTTTTTCATGGCTGACTCTGTGGTCAGGGGGAACTTGATGATGGCATAGTGGTAAAGCTTGTTTCTCCTGGGGGCTCTTCCTGAGGGTACTTGGGCTGCCTCCGGAGTGCCTTGGGACGGTGGAAGGGCAATGTTCTTATCTTCTTTTTGTGGTTGTGGATGCCTTTCAGCATGGCCTTCTTAGCTTTAAAAGCTTTTGCTTTGGCTTCAGCTTTGGGAAGGGCAGGGGCTTCCTTCTTTGCTTTTGGTGCCATCTTGGTAAAAAGCTAGTTGCCTTACTTTGATAGTAAGTAGTAGACACCACCCACACTTCATTTATAACCCCTTTGGCATAGATCTCTGTGACCTATGCTTGACTGTAAATAGGCATTCACTTCTGACTACCTCCCCTTCCATCTCATCAAATGAGTGGTTTCCAAGACTGATGTCTTACTTTAGGAAGGGAGGTACCTTGGATAAAGCCAAGACAAATCCTGAGGCATGATTTCCCCTTGCCAATGAGTAATGAATCCAAGCTATAGCTCTGACCACCAACACCTCAGGCAAAATTACTCACTGATAACATTTGCTCAATAACAAAATTCTCCCTGTTTTTTCCTCCTAGTTATCTTACCAAGGTTTCTCCCTGGGGCATTTACTGGAGTTCTCTCCCAACTTGCGTAACTTTACTTGTAATGATGATCTTTTAGGAAAAGAACAAAAATATTTTCTCATGAACACAGTCTATACTTTTGTATTGATTTTCTTCATGAGACAGAGAAGCAAAACTAGAAGTTCTGGCCAAAGCCTGAGTATAAAAGATGACAAATAGTATAGAGATCAATACATTTCATCTGGATGAATAAAAGACTACTTGCTAAGATTGTGATCATTTTACTTTGATATCACCAACCTTACAAGGGAAGCATAAAACTTATAAGAATCTGACTGTCTTCCCATTGGCACTGAGAGCCCTTCTCTGCCTGCCTTCACCCACTTGCCCATGGTTGCTAGTAGCCAGCCTCTTTCCTCCACAATATTCATTACGTTTCTTTCTAGGCAGCCTGAGCATGTTCTCTGACCTATCTTATTCAGCATTTATGAACTGGCATGCCTCGAATCCTCCCTCTTCAGACAATCTTTTCCCAATGACTCACATCCCTGCAGATGTGTCACTCTTCATAAAGCCAGCTGAAAAAGAAAAGGTACACTGGTAGGGTACAGGCCCTAAATAGTTACTCTAAAATAAACTCAAACTCAAGGATTAAAACATTTAGCATATCAAAAGAAAGATTCAAAATTCCCCCAGTCTTGTCGGACCAACATAGGGCAACCTCTTCTCTGTGAAAACATGAGTGTGGCAGAATAGCTGAACACACATGAACACAAGCTTTGTCTGCTTTTCAGAGAATTCTAAAAAAACAATGTTCTACAGCTAAACCGTCTTAGAGCACTGCCACTCTTAATGCAGAGGACAAGTTTATCAAGTTCTTCTGGATATCTCCCCACCCACCCAAGCCAGTGGGAATGTTGGCCAGTCAGGCAGCTGAATTCCTCTCCAGACAGATCTCTGATTGCATGGAGCCAGTAAAAGTTGAGAGGACAACAGTGGGGACATAACTGGAATGACTCCCCAATGACCACAAAAAGCTGTTCAGGGGAAGCTGAGTGGAGACAGTCTGAGTTGGCAACCAGTAGAGACGTCTCTGCTTATCTATTCTCCATACTTGGACTCCTCCATGAGATGAGAGGTAAAACTGTTTCTGTGATCTCCTGGTCTCCTTGTCCCAAAGTGTCCTGGGACCATAGTGTTAGAGGCCTCTTTTAAGCTTCCATTAAGAGCCCTTCCATCCAGCCCAAGCTAGGATCCAGCCAGTGTGTGGAAGAGCTCCCGCACTCCCCTGTGCTAGTTGGACCTCCTGATCAAGCCCAGGCCAGCCCCATGAGTGAGACCTTCCACCACATTCTTGTGACCCTTCCCACCATGTACTCTCGGGAGCCCTCCAACCCTCTCATCCAGCCCAGGCTCAGGCCCTGCCAGTGTGTGGGAGAGCTCCTGTCCCCTGAGCCTCCTGGACCCCTCCAGACCCAGCCCAGGCCTGGCATCCAGGCTTGGGGAGAAACTCTGTAGCTGAAGTCCCTGTAGAAAGAATAGGGGCCAGAAGCTCACAACTAATCCGAGAGCAGAACATCTTGCCAGAGGGCACAACAGGCTCACTTCCAAGGACCGCAGCAAGAAGGAGCTGAGCACAACAGTCAGACACAAGCCAGGCACAGCTAGCTGAACTGAATCTTAGTAGACCTGCACCCAAACTTCAGGAAGTGCTAAGGTGATAACGGCACCAAAGCTCTATACCAAAAATCAGAGGTCAGTTCTGTACAAAATGACAAAGAGAAGGAGCAAAATGCAGTCTCAGGTCCCAAGCCCATCCAGAACAAAAGCAGAGGACACTAGCACAGAAGAAATTGGGAATCACACAGCTGAAATGTCTGAAACAATAGCCTATGAAGTAAAGAAACAACTACAGAAAGGTATAGAGGAACTCAGATTAGAAATAACCTCTGAAATAAAAAAGAAATCTCTGAATTAATAACGTCTGAAGTAAAGAATCAAATGCAGAAACATATAGAGGAAATCAGATCAGAAATACTCTTTGTAGTAAAAGAATTAATAACTGCTTCTCAAGAAGACACAGATAAAAAAATGGAGATTAGAAAAATGAAGAATTCCTTCAATGAGCAATATAGGAAAAAAATAGGTTGCATGAAGCAGAGCCAAAGAGCTATAAAGGAATTTAAAATCTCAGTCACAAGCTTGCAAAACCGTTTGAGTGAAAGTGAAGATACAGTTTCAGATCTTGAAGACACCGTTGCAGCTGGTAAAAGATAAGAAAAGACCTCTTGAAAATAACTAGGATGCAGGAAAAAATAATTCATCACCTGCAAGACGATGCAAAGATTGACAACGTGAGACTAATAGGCATCAATGAGAAAGGAGTCAACACAAATGATATAAAAAACATATGGAGAGAAGTAATAGCAGAAAACTTCCCAAATGTGAGGAAACAATATGACATTCAGGTAACTGAAGCATACAAAATGCCAAATAGCTTCAACCCAATTAAAAACACACCAAGACATATAATAGTCAAGATCCCAGAATTGCAGCACAAGAACAATATACTGAAAGTTGCTAGAGAAAAGAAGCAGATCACATTCAAAAGAAAACTCATCAGAATTACATCCGACTTCTCTTCATAAAGCATGAAGGCAAGGAGAGCACAGAGCAGAGTACTTCAAATCCTCTATGAAAACAAATTCCAGCCAAGACTACTATACCCTGCAAAACTCTCCTTCAAGTTTGATGGAGAAATGAAATACTTCCATGACAAACAACGGCTAAAGAATTTCATGATGACAAAGCCAACCCTACACAGACTACTGAAAGGTGTTCCAGAGAGGCAGCAAAATGATCAGAACTCCACCAATGAGAACAGAAGGAACCCACTAACTAGGGTAAACAATTAAACACAGGAGAAAAAGAAAAAAAGAGTAAACAACAGCAGGTAAATAACATGTCGATTGTAAGACAATATGTCTCAATTATAACCATTAATGTAAATTGATTCAATTTACCAATTAAAAGAAACAGTCTGGCGTAGTGGATTAGGAAACAAAATCCAACAATCTGCTTTATACAACAAAAACAACTCACAAAGAAATTCATAGGCTGAAAGTCAAAGGATGAAAAACAATACTACATACCCCAGCACCTCAGAAAAAAGCAGGGCTAGCAATCTTGTTCTCAGACTGTCTTAACTTCAAACCAAGAATGGTCAAATGAAATAAAGAAGGTCACTTATATACTGGTTAGGGGAAAAATTCAAGAGGAAGAGGTAACATTCATAAATATTTATGCACCAAACAAGGGAACACCCAACTATATAAGACAAATCTTTTTTTTTTTTTGTCTTTTTGAGACAGGGTCTCACTATGCAGTTCAGGCTGGCCTTAAGGTCACTTTGTAGCTCAGGCTGGTCTTGAACTCACAGCAATCCTCCTGCCTCAGCCTCCCAGGTGCTGGGATTACAGGCATGTGCCACCACGCCCAGCTAAGACAAATCTTAATGGACTTGAAAAATGTAGTATCCCAAACCACAATCTTAAAAGGAGATCTTAACAGCCCCTTATCCCAAAGAGACAGGGAAAGCAGACAAGAAATTAGCAAAGAAGTAGCAGAACTGAACAAGAAGCTTGGAACAAATGGACTTAAAGAACATACAGAGTGTTCTATCCAAAAACAGCTGAATACACATATTTTCAGCTGCACATGGGTCATTTTCTAAAATAGACCACAGACTAGTCCATAGGTCATGCTTAAGCAAATGCAAGAAAACAGAAATTATCCCATGCATATTATCTGACCACAGTGCAATGAACCTGGAAATAAATGACAAAAGAAACCAGAAAACCCCATGGAAATTAAACAACACTCTACTTAGCAAACAATGGGTCACAGATGAAATTAAACAAGAAATTGAACAATATTTACAATTCAATGAAAATAAAGCACAACTTATGGGAACTTATTGGATGTGATGAAAGTAGTTCTCATGGGGAAATTTATACCTGTGAACTCACACATTAAGAAAACAGAATGGGAAGAAACAAACACAGTAACATTGTACCTCCAGCATCTAGAAAAGGAAGAGCAAACCAAACCCAGAGCCCAAATGCAGAAGGAAATCATAAAGATTAGAGAAGAAATTAATACAATTGAGACAAAAAGACAAAAAAACAGTTCAAAGAATTAACAAATCAAAAAGCTGGTTCTTTTTGAAAGATTAAATAAAATTGATAAGCCCCTACCTAACTTCATCAAAAAGAGGAAAGCAAAAATTCAAATACAAGCAATAAAGAATGTAAAGGATGTAATTACCACAGACCCAGTGGCAATTCAGAAGATTATCAATAGCTACTTTGAGAATCCTTACTCTCACACAATAGAAGACACAGACGAAATGGACAGATTCTGGAAAGGCACAAACTACAAAAACTGAATCAAGGATATATAATAACTCTCAATAACCCAATAACAGCTAATGAAACACAAAATGTAGTAAAAAACCTACTGACAAAGAAAAGTCCAGATCCTAATGAATTCACAGCTGAATTCTACAGGAAATTTATTGAAGTTAAACCCCCTGAAACGCTTCTATGAAATTGTAAAGGAAGCAGTCCTCACAAAATCATTCCTGGAGGCAAGCATTATACTGATAATAAAACCAGGGAAAGACATAACTAAAAAAGAGAACTATAGGCCAATCTCCCTTATGAACATAGATGCAGAAATCCTCAATAAAATTCTAGCAAATAGAATACAGCAAACCAGGTAGGATTCATCTCAGGTATGCAAGGATGGTTCAATATGCAAATCTGTAAATGTAATACACTATATCAATAGAGCCAAATGTAAAAACGATATAATCCTCTCAATTGATGCAGAAAAGGCTTTTGACGAAGTCCAACACTCATTTGTGTTCAAAGTCCTACAGAGAATTGGAATAGAAGGCCTCTACTTCAATCTGATAAAAGCCATCTATGACAACCCAATGGCTAATATAATTCTAAATGGGAAAAAAATTGAAATCTCTTACTCTCAGACCTGGCATAAGACAAGGATGTCCTCTATCACTATATCCCTATGAGTCAATATAGTTTTGGAATCATTAGCTACAGCCATTAGACAAAAGGGAGAAATAAAAGGAATAGGAATAGGTAAAAAAGAAGTTAAATTATCATTATTTGCAGATGATATATTTTACTGGGAAGACCCAAAAAAACTCCACCAAGAAGCTATTAGAATTGATACACAGCAGCATAGCAGGACACAAAGTCAGTACTCAAAAGTCAATAGCATTCTTTTACACAGATAACAAACACACCGAGAGATGAACACACAAACTCTTTATATTCCCTGGAACAGTTTTATTTTTATTTTTTCCTGGAACAGTTTTGCTAGGACAAAAGTCTAAGTTAATCAGGGTAAATCCTGAAGGGATTTGACTGACCTTGTCAGATAAAAAAGTTACATTTTTAGTTAAATAGGTCTTCCTTTAACTTGGTCTTAACCACCCAGCAAAAAAGCATAACCATGATATATAAAAAGTAATGCCGTATTAATATGCTGAGCTGTAAAAGGCTGAAGTCAATAACTTCTGACACTTGCCCGTTCTGATAATCCACTACTACTGTGGACTATTGGACTGTATTAGGTTATTTTGCTGAATTCAAATACCTATACTATTTGAACTGGCATCAAGTATGGAAAGGTTCTTTAAAGACTTCTGCAAGTGTAGCTTCTCTAACAGCAATGGAACACCCAGCTCTGACAAAAGAAAACAAAGAAGGGGGATATAAATGAAGGACTATTTAGTAGTGAAAAAAATATATGTATATATGAAATAGAATAGATATACTGCTACTTTCTCTTAGTTGAATGAGAAGAAAGATTTCCACTATTATTGTTTAGACAAGATATCATGTCTACATCTTGTACTCTGAATAACTACTATGAAGACAATATGTAATTATTAATTATCATACCTGTCCTACTAACCTGCTTTAAAACTGTTGCTAATTCCTTTCTCATTAAAATTAATAAAAAAAAAATTTAAAGTCTAATTTAAGAGGCCTACCCTTACCCCTGACCCCGAGATTGTTTCTGTATTCCAACTCAAGTGAGTAGGATAGTTACAATAATTAATACATTGAATATTGTCTTCATAATGTTATTCAGACTACAAGATGTAGACATGATATCTTGCCTAAACAATATTAGTGGAAATCTTTCTTCATATTCAACTAAGAGAAAGTAGCTCTTGCTTTATCTTGGTCTTATCCATCCAGCAGAAAAGTATAAAAACTAGGTATATAAAGCAAAGCCATATTAACATGCTGAGCAGTGAAAGGCTCAAGTCAACAACTTCTGACATTGCCAGTCCTGCGGATAACTCACTATTATTGTGGACTTCTGGACTGTGTTGGATTGTTTTGCTGAATTCACAGACCTATAGTATTCAGATGCCAATGGAATACCCATCTGTGACAGGACTAAACAAAAAAAGGGTATACAAAGGAAGATCCATTTTGTATCTGTACACACATGTACAACTACTTCTGCTTAATTCAACAAGAAATTGTTTGGACAGGATATCCTGTCTGCTTCTTGTACTCTGGATAACCACTAAGAAGATAACAATGTGCAATGTAGTAATTATTGAAACTGTCCTATTAATCAGTTTTGAAACTGTCTCATTGCTATTTGTTTATCAATAAAAACAAAGCAAAACAAACTCCTGGGCTCCCTGGATTTTAGTACAATAGCAGTGGCTGGGCTGCTTCTGTCCCTCCAGGAGGCTCAGCTGAGGTAGCTCTCAAGAATTTAGCATATGAAAACAGTAATTTGCATTTGTGCTTTACAAATGCTAATTGAGGGTGAAAAAAATGCTTTTAGCTTACTATGAGCCAAAGGAGTCCTGGGAATAAGAGAGAGGGGGCATAGAGGCTACTGGCCACTCACTAAAACACTCTAGTCTGTGGTTGACCGCACTAGAGCAGGTCAAATTTAAGAAATGCCTTGTAAACAAAATTCAAGACAGAACTATCATGGGTAGACATCCACACCAAGGTAAAAATAAAGCCTGAAGTGATCTTTGACTCCCTCACTCTTAGCTCCGAAACTCATCACCTCGTCTCTGTCCATTCCCCACCCGACCTGAACAGTTCTGGCTATTTGCTGGGGCTATCAAAACCACACAGAGCTCTATAAAGCCTAGAAGCCCATTTCAGGATTAAAGCAACTATCAGTGTAAGTAACCCTTTTTATGCGGTCCTTCACCTCTTTGCTGGTGTTAGCTCACTGCAAGAGATGTCTACACTGATTGGTCACTCCAAAAGTGCTGACTAGTCAATTTTTTATGAGCCTACAACAAAATATTGTAACTATAGCTCAATTTGGTCAGTATTTCTAAGAGTATGCTCTGTTCTAAAAGTAATTGTTTCCGTGTTTGAGTTTTTTGTTCATCTGTTTAAACTAAGTTACCTAAAGCTGCTTTGTTAAAACCTTCTGAGGATATATTAATTTTGTTTTTCCTCTTATTTTTTGCCCTCTGGATCTTTTGGCCTCCCTTTTCTCTGTACAAAAACCCCTAGTTATCTAGGTTTTTATTTATTTATTTATTTATTTATTGTATTTTAGGGAAGGATCTACAGGGTGTTCAGGGTCTCACTACTAGATCAGACTTGTAGTGATTCTTTTGTTTACAGCCTCCCAAGTGCTGGGATTACAGGTGTGCACCATCATGCCCAGTCTCAATCACTGTCTCAGTGCACTCCAGGGGCAAGGCCTGTATGGCAGACCTGAGGATTGAACTCCCAGCCCCTGCACAGCAGATCTATAATCCACTGGGGAGGCTCAGGCAGGAGGATCCCTGCAAATCGAAGGCCAGACTGGGCTACAAAGTCAGTTCAAGTCCAGCCTGAACTACATAGTGAAACCATGTCCCAAAAAAGACAAACAAAACAAACCGAGAGAGAGAGAGAGAGAGAGAGAGAGAGAGAGAGAGAGAGAGAGAGAGAGACTTCAAACTCACATGAGACTTACAAATAAAAAGCCTTCGAGTTTGACAGCATAAAGGTTATGTATGATTTAAACTAATGTGTATGTCTCTAGATGTGAATCCCCAAATATACTTTCTGCTTAGGTTGCCTTATAGATAAGAGGGTATTCATATTAGCTCAAATAGCTTAACAGTAGGCTAATTTAAATCATCTTACAAAAATAGAGATATTTTAAAGGTTGTTGAGATGTTTCCATCCTAGTTGTAAGACTGATTGGCACGGAAGAAGAGATTCCATTTTTGTTTCCACAAAAATCCATTTTAGAAGTCATCTAGCTGAGATAAATTTAATTGCATCCTGCCTAACACCAGGGAATTGTAAATCTTATGACTTCTTAAGATTAAAACCTCTTCCTGGAATATGGTTGCCATGTTCTTTTTGGAGAACTTGTTAATGAATAAAACCCCTAGTTAATGTTAACCTTGCGACTTCTTGTAAAATTCCTTAATGAAGTAGTGTGGTTACCGTGGATAGTGGTAAATGTGTAGAAGCCCAATACAAAGTCCCTTTGAGGTTGATAGTCCCCACTGGGTTATATCAGAGTGCTGGATGCCACATGCCCTAATACAGCCTGTGAGTGTCTCTTGCTGCGTCTGCTGTTACATTGGACCCAGTGAGGGCTCTCATGGGGAAAGGTCCTTATCTGAAGAAGCTCTGTGTGTTTTTCCCCTTAACGGTCAACCTTTGGGTAGCAGAGATGTCTATAGAGCGGGACACCACAACTGCGAGGTGAAACCCCTGAGCCTGGCGTCTCGACCCAGGTAAACATCTGAAATCTGATTTCACCTTGGGCTCGTCCAAGGGCTTGCTTCACTATGCTGACATTTGGTTACTTATAACCACTGAGGTGATCAGACATGATAGCATCCCAGAGTATCAGATGCAGCAGTCTCTTGCTCTTGGTGTAGCTGGGAATTTGGTCAAAATTTTGTCTCTGAATTTGGTCAGTTCCGGTCTCTAAACTCTTTCCAAATTAATAGTCAGGAATGGTAAATAATCCCTGAGACTGTTTTGCTTGTCAGTGTGATTTTTGTTTTCCTAAATGCATCTTTGGTTTCAGGTTGCCATAGGTTTGGACTCTCGTTTGAATGGCTGGTAGAGTGGAGGAGGAAATGTTTGATTTGCGGGAAGCCAGTAGGGTGTGGGATGTTGTTACCAAAAACTCTGGACACCTGTCAGTTCCCCTATGTAGACTCCTACCTGTGTGAGGTTTGGGCATTGCCCCAGGGGCTTAGGATATGAGCTTCTGGATTTGCTGCCTGAGTTTTGGCAATAAATAGAGGTCTTTGCGACAAAGCCCTCTGTGCTGCCCTCAGCCCCTGAGGAGGGAAGTTCCACAAACTTAGCTTTCCACCTCTCTATCCCACCTCATGCTCTCCCCAAAGCCCATGGCAGACTCTGCCTCACAGAGTGAGACAAAAGTGAGGAAAAATGTTCATCAAACCCTGTCCCTGTTTTGCCTTTGTGGCAGACTACCATTCCAGGAGTGGGAGGAAATGTCCAGGATGTTTTAGTTTATGGTCCCTTTAGTACTGTGACTTATATAATTAGAAGACTCAGAATCTCCCTTTTTTTCAAAACAGCCTTGGGTTCTGATTACCCTGTTGGAATGGGCATTCAGAACCCATTGCTCCAATTAGGATGATCAACAGCAGCTGCTGCTAACTCTGTTTTCAGAGAGAGAGAGAGAGAGAGAGAGAGAGAGAGAGAGAGAGAGAGAGAGAGAGAGAGAGAATGCACTTGGAAAGTGGCATAAGATCAAGTGAGATTAGACACACTGGGGGAACAAAGTAGCAAAGGTACATGAGAGACCAACTGTTCCTCGAGCTCCTCATGGAGGCTTACTGAGTGTACACCCCACTGGATCCACTGGCGCCCAAGAACATCCACACTGTCAACATGACTTTTGTTGCCAGTTGGCCCCTGACGTATGTATGCCACAAGCTACAGAGATTGGAAGGGTTTGCAGAAATGAATTTATCTTAGTTAAGGTTGATCAAAAGGTGCTTCATAATAGAGGAGCAGCTGAGTGGAAATTCAAACAAGAACAAATGAAGACAGTGATGGTAGTTTATGAGAAAGTGTCTCAAGAGGAAAGGCTCTAGTCAGACACTGTCTAGTCAGGTACTAAAGGCAAAGAGGAAACGGGCAAGCAGCCTCAACAGAGAGATGCCCCACTCCTCTAGATCCAGACCAGTGTGTCTATTACAGGGAGAAGGGACATTCAAGCAAAAATGTCTAAGGTTGATAGAGAAGGACAAAAGGAAGTGTTTGTGATGGATTCAGGGCAAGTTTCAGAATGATGGGGTCGTGGGTCTCTGTCTCAACCTCAGGGAACCCATGTTAACTGCAAATGTAGGGGAAAAGTCTGTTAGATTTTTGGTAGCTACTAGCATGGATCTCTCAGTAGTTACTCAGCTGATAGCCCCACTCCTAGGCCAGAAAATATATATTCAAGGAGCAGCTGGCCAGACTTCAACATATTCTTTTTGCGAGCTATGACAGTTTCAGCTTGGGTGACAAATAGTCACTCTTTTGTCCTTATGCCTGACTATTCCTTCCCCCTCCTGGGCTGAGCTCTTCTTCCTAAGCTATGGGTTCAAATTTATTTCGCTACTGAGGAAATTATTTTAAGCATGAGAGAAGAATTGTCCCTAGGGGCTCAGGTTTTGACTGTTACTTTACCTATGCAGAAAAAAATATTGCTTCGTCGGTTCCCATTGCTGGGGAGTAATCTCCTCTTCCCTCTTGGAGTCAGCTTTTCCCCAAGGTTTGGGTAGAAGACAGTCTCCCTGGATTGGCGACTCACATGCAGGTGATAGTAGGACTAGTGGGGTATGCAAAGCTGGTTCGCCTGAGGTAGTATCCAAAGGCTATGGAAGCCTGGAGAGAAATTAAGCCCCATATTCTGAGGCTGCTTGAGGCAGGTATTGTAAGAGAGTGTCTGTCCCCCCTGGAATACACTTTTCTTTCCTGTTGGTAGACCTGGAACCAATGAATATTGTCCGGTTCAAGACTTGTGAGCTAAACTGAGAGAGATGATCAAGTAGCACTTTAATGATATTTAACATCAGATGTGTTTGGTAATCATACAATCATTTCCATGGAATCACTTTTACTTTTGTTTAATAGAAACTCAGTTTATTTTTTAATATAATTAATATATTAACAGAGGCCAATGTCTGGGCAAATGAGAAACTACCTTTGTACAAAAGAAAATGGTGAATTCAGGCTATTCAAAAACGCACATTCAACCTAATTTACTGCATAAATAGCATCAATAAGTATTGTGTTAATGAAAACTAATAAAAAAAAGACTTGTGAGCTGCCAGTACTTCGGTTGTTACCCTTCACTCTGCTGTACCCAACCCCTATTCTCTGCCCAGTTTGCTCCCACCTACCCTGAGCTGGTATACTATGTTAGACTTAACGGATGCTTTCTGGAACAAGACACTACGCTCTCCTTGGGGATCAGTTCCAAGGCCCTGATAAGTTATATCCACAATTGGAAGATTTACTGAAAGGGTGTGGGCAACTCTATTTGAGACAATGGGACTCCTGCGAAGTCTGTCTTATACATCCTTCAAGGCCCCAAGAAACCATTTGCTCAATTTGTGGCTAAGATTCCAAGTGACCATTCACAGACAAGTTTCAAAAATGTGAGCTGTGGACATTATAATTTTACAACTGTCCTGTGCAAACACGAGTTGGGACTGCAAGCAAGCTTTAAATCTTATAAAATCACCCAATGATCTGAGGACATATATTCAAGCTTGTCGGAATATTGGAACTGAACCATATAAGATGGCTTAGGCCATGGCTGGCTTTATTAAGGCAAGAAGTGACTAATATAAAACGTCTTAACTGTGGAAAAATGGGACAAATTAGAAAACATTGTAGTTTTTGCTGAATCTAGTGGGATAGTCACTGTGACTGTGGCAGGTCAAGGAAACAATGCTTCTGTCATGGAGGGTTTAGGTCCCATGCATAGACCTGTCCAAAATGCCAGACAGGGTGACATTGTGCCTGATATGGTCATCCATAGCCTTATTTATGAGAGACACCTCAACAAATACTGTTCAAAATATATTATTGTGATATGTTTGCCCTGGACATTGTCAAAAGGTCGAGTCCCCTTAAAAAAATGGTAACTTATTATTGTTAATTTCATGGTGTATTACATGCATTCATACCTTCCAAATGTACGGTATTCTGAAATATAAAAAGATTATTCATAGTGATAGGCATCTGTCCTTCTCTTGTGGTCTCTATATTTGTAGTAAGAGGTTCATGTCAAGCTAACATGAGTAATCAGTCAAGTGATAATTTTTTTTTTTTTAAATAGAATGCTTCTGTGATGGGTATCTATGTGCTACTACACATAGAGGTGCTTAGACATTAGACAGCCCAGACAATCTTACAGATTTCTTCAGTGACATCCTATTAAAGGACAGCAAAGTAGTTAAGAGCTTCTTAGGTACTAAGTAGGGATGATTGACTAAAAGAGCTATTCTATTTCAGAATGGAATGGAAATTTATGTGTGCTATGAAATGTTACCTTAGTTGTTACTGTACACTACTATATATGGCTTTTAATTTCAAATTTTCTCTGTAAAACTACATAATTGTTGTCTGTTATTCTACAGAGATTAAACTACTGAAACATTCATGCTTGGTAGGAAGTAACAATTCTTCTGGCTACACTTTTCATCTCAGTTTTATTTGCTTAATACTCAGATACAATTTTAATAATTAAGTTCACTGCTCCCAGTGCAATGGAATATCATTAATCTTCTTTTCTGGATGTTTGATAGCTGAGGGTTAGAGATAAAAAAAAATTTAAAAAATAGATGAGCTAAGGGGATAGCCAATATTTTGGCTCTCGCCCTCCAAGTTCAACGAAGATGCAGAACATAAGAAAACCTTCGCTGCTACCTCCTATAGCTTGGTCGAGTCCCTGAATCTGATCAAGTAGATTGGAGGACCACAAAGAAAAATGATCCTGTGGTGTACAATGTGCCCAAGGAAGAGTCACCAGGAAAAATATCTCCCAAGATTTCATGAGAAACAACTTGGTCAAGCAATGGCCGTGACTCATCCTGATACGGACACTGACAAGAAGTACTGAGAGGGCACTGCTAGAGGTTTCTTAACCCAGACATTGAGCCCTTGGAAGTGCCTGGTAACATATTTATCCAAGAACCTAGATTACATGGTGGCTGGATGGCCTCCTTGCCTGCTCTCTACTGCTGCCACTACCATTCTAGTAAACAAACAAAACACAGACAAACTGATGGACTCACATTGAGACAAAAGCTAATTGCGTTTGCTTCCCATGTAGTAGAGACCCTGCTGAGGGGACCTGGTGGTAAATGGCTGTAGGAAACCAGAATAGCCCCCTACCAAGGGACTCTGTCAGGGGATCCCTGACTAATCATTAAAACAGCAGCAAAACAAAAACTATTCAGAGCCTTCACCCTACCTCTCTTTTCCTGATGTCCGGGAGCCACCTGAATACAACTGTATGGAGCCAGGCTGAGTATACCTATAGGATATACTCCTCCAGAGCCCTGACATGATCCTATTTTCCAGTGGTAGTAACATGATAATCAGTGGGGTTCAGAGGGCAGGAACGGTGGTCATCACCATCCAGCAAACTGTCTGGTCTGAGGATTTACCTCCTAAGTGTTGATTCAGAGGGCAGAGCTAACTGCTCTCACTTGGGCCTTGGAGTTTCTTGCTCACAGCAGCAACCAGGCATTTGGAGACAAGGAATCCTGCCATTTGAGACCATCAAAGTGGACTTTATTGAAATACAGCCTACTAATGAAAACAGTATTATTAGTTGGTTCTCACATACACCTACATGGGCTGGGTGGAGGCAACTCCCCATAAGGACTGAGACGTCTAAAGGGGCAATAACAGCCCTGATGAAGTTAATTATTCCCCAGTGCATCCCCAGGATGAGCCTCCCCGTGATGGTGGGTTCAGATAATGGACCTGCTTCTATGGGTCAAGTGGTCCAAAGCCTTTCAGAAGCCCTGGGGCCAAAATAAAAGCTACTCTCGACTGAGAAACTGGGGCAAGCTGGGTGGTCATACTTCCAGTAGCCCTGCTGTGTGATCTTGTATCCTTCACAGGATGGGCTTGCTCCATCGTGTTTGGGAGGCCTCTCCTACTTCTGCCCATTTTGGAAGGAGTGCAGCAGATGTGAACTTTGGGTCATGCCAATGGAGGAAAGCCTTACAACAGACTCTACAGAAGTTCCAGTGGACTGTGTTACAGTCACACCCCAGCCGAACTCATTCTCCTGTCCATTCTTTTGAACCCGGAGACACAGCGGTAATTAAAATTAGGTAGGAAGAACCTTCCCCTAGCTGGCGGGTGGGTCCTAACAGAGGTCAATTTCCTTTGTGTTTCATGGAAAAAGAGAGGCTAAATTGAGACAGTAATGAGGAGAATATAACAAGTGGGTTGTACCTTTGCCCAGAAACCTTGGGGGACAGACCTAAAGGAATGGTACTGCCCACTGGGGGATGTGAGACTGCAGGACATTTTAGGGTCGATATGAAAGGGACCATCAGCAGGAAACTATGAAAACGAGGTATAAAAAGTAAACCACATCAATATGATTAGCTGTAAAGGGCTCAAGTCAACAACTTATGACATGGCCAGTTGTATGGAAAACGCACTAGTATTATGGACTACTGGACTATATTGGATTATTTTGCTGAATTTACGCACCTATAATATTTAAATGGCAATGGAATACCCATCTCTGACAAAACTAAACAAAAAAAAAAAGGTTATAAATGAAGAACCATTTTGTATCTGTATATACAAAATAGAGTAGATACACAGCTACTTTCTTTTAATCCAATGAGAAGAAAGATTTGTACTAATAGTGTTTGGACAGGATATCATGTCTGCATCTTATACTATGAATAACTACTATGAAGACAACAATACGCAATGTATGAATTATTGTAACTGTCAAAACTGCCTCATTGACATTTGTTTCTCTATAAAATTAATAAAAAAAAAAAAAAAATGAAAGGGACCAGTAGAAGAAGCTACGGAATATATGTGTCCCAGAGAAGAAAATCTGTCCTTGAGGGCGGAATGACTCCTAGATAAACTCACTCCTGCCCACCTCCCTTTTTGATTAGCTATAAAACCACACAAAGGGGAACAAAATGTTACCTGGAGAAACAAACAGATAAGACAAACTGTGGGGCAAGCTGGAATTTAGTCCCATCCTGCCTAATTAACAGGGGGATTGCAAAGCCTGAGACTTCCTTGCCAAAGCCCCTGGGATGTAGTTGCCGTGTTGATTAGAGGATTTGTTACTGTGAAGTAATGTGGTTACCATGGTTACCTGTAAATGTATAGAAACCCAGGACAAAGTCCTTTGAGGCAGCAGTCACCATGGAGTACAGCAGTGTCAGGTGCTATTTGGCTGAAAAAAGCTTGCTTGGACCCGTTCTTGGCCCCTGTGAGTGTCTCTTGCTGCCATGTACCATCATCAGTAGCCGAGATGATGTCAGAAATTATAAATGCAATGTCTACTTTTGTCTCTGTGCAATAAATTAAGAAGTTTTACTTGGTCAGAGGTGATATACAAATAGTTTAAAGTATTAACTTCTATCATAAATCATTTCAAACAATTGTTAAGATAACTAAAGTGGAAACACTTTAGATGGGGAATTGTTAGACAAAAGTCCCCTCTGTGGCTGAAAAATCCAGCTGTCTGAACCAAAATGTGCCTAGGCTGATAAGTGGTTTGTTGAATTTTCCTAGAGTTCATGATGCTACACTCTAATAGTTATTTAATAAGTTATACTTATGTTGATGAAACTTTCTATGTATGAAACAATAAGGGTTTCTCATTGAAGATGTTCTTGGTTAAACTTAAAGAAATACTGAAATACAAGAGCTTATTATTATATATACTTAGCTTTTTGTGTTTTCCATGATTAAAATTTGGTTTCTAAAATTGAGCTTTAAAGGTTGAATCAAATGTTAGCTTATAAGTTGTTTTTAGTAACCAGTTTATGATTGGTTAAATAGTTATCTCAATTTATGACATAGCTTATATATGTTGAATAATATATATGTTATATAATATATGTGTTTTATATATATAGGGTGTAAGTCTAAGCCTTAAAGTTAAGCTTATGGAGTTAAAACTATATAAGTTTAATACATACAAATTAACTAATAGGTGTTCTCTTTCATGCCACATAACTCTGACTCATAAACATATAAAATTATTATAGGCAGCTAAATTAGGAATTAATATTTAGTCAGGGACTTGGACTGGGCTGTCAAGGAAGTCAGCAGAAAAAGAAAGACATCAGAACTGTGGGGCTGGAGGTCCATCTGAGAGGGCCAGGCCTCAAGAAAAGATGCACTGACCAGGCCTGCATGCCTCCTAGGGACAGGCGGCTCCTTGGAATCGCCCTGCAGTTGGAGCCACCTGGTTCAGGAAGACCAGCTAGGCACTGGTAGCCCAGGTGGGTGAGCAGAACCTCTGACCCCCTCCCTTCCCCAAACACCTTTGTTCTTTCCATGTAACCTTCTGCGTAGGCCCCACTGCTCCGCTTTCTTCTGGGCGTTGTTACCCCCTGCCTGGTGTTGCTAACTTCATGACAGCAGCAGCAGACTTCTACTGAGAATCTCCTCCGAATCAAACTTGCAACCCCATAACCATGCGGTTTTTCTGGCTTTGTTTTTTTTTCTCTCCCTTCCCCA
>PVKA01031074.1:0-26664 GCA_004027165.1 Ctenomys sociabilis
AACATCGTGAAGATGGCCATACTCCCAAAATTGCTGTACAGATTTAATGCAATCCCTATCAAACTGCCACCAACATACCTACCAGATATAGAGAAATCAATCCTAAAATTTATTTGGAACCACAAACGACCTAGAATAGCAAAGGCAATCTTGGCCAATCAAGACAAGGCAGGAGGCATCACAATTCCAGACTTGAAATCATACTACAAAGCCACTGTGATAAAATCAACATGGTATTGGCAACAAAATAGACCTGAGGATCAATGGAATAGATTAGAATATGCAGAGGCATCTACGAAAATACTCCGCCGTTTTATCTTCGACAAAGGGGCTACACAAGCTCACTGGGAGAAAGATAGCCTCTTTAACAAATGGTGCTGGAAAACATGGCTTTCTACATGCTGAAAACTAAAACTTGACCCAGCTCTATCACCATGCACTAAGTTAAAGTCAAAATGGATTAAAGACCTAAACGTTAAAACAGAAACACTCAATCTCCTGGAAGAGAAAGTAGGAGGAACTCCTGAAGACATAGGGGTAGGTAAAGAGTTCATGAACAAACATATATTCGCATGGGAAGCTCTTGAAAGAATCAACAAATGGGATCAACTCTTCTTAAAGAGCTTCTGCATGTCAAAAGAAATTGTCAACAGAGTGAAAAGACAACCCACAAACTTTGAAAAAATCCTAACTAACAAGCAATCAGACAGACGTCTCCTGTCTAGAATTTATAAAGAACTAAGATATAACAGGGCCCTCAAATTTAAACACCCAATTCAGAAGTGGGCATCTGAGATGAATACACATTTCTCAGAGGACGAAATTAAAGAAGTGAACAAATATATGAAAAAATGCTCCACATTGCTAGCCATTTGTGAAATGCAAATAAAAACAACACTGAGATACCATCTCACTCCAGAAAGAATGGCTATCATAAGGAAATTAACCAACAACAAATGTTGGAGAGGTTGTGGGGAACAGGGAACACTTCTCCACTGCTGGTGGGAATGTAGACTAGTACAACCATTGTGGAGGTCAGTATGGAGACTCCTCAAAAGAACAGGAATAGAAATCCCATTCACGCCAGCTATCTCCCTACTGGGAATTTTCCCAAAGGATTTGGATACATTGCATCATAGAGATATATGTGTACCTATGTTTATAGCAGCACAATGTGTGATAGCAAAATCTTGGAAACAACCAAGATGCCCATCACATGAGGAATGGTTGAAAAATATGTGGTATTTCTATATAATGGATTATTACTCAGCTATTAAAAATGATAAGTTTGAAGCATTTATACTGAAGTGGATGCCACTTGAACATATACTCATAAGTGTAATAAACCAGACAAACATGTGTAAATATCGTATAGTCTCCCTAGTATAACAAACGAAAAGCAGAAATACAAAAGGAAATGTATAACAAGTAAAATCAATTGAGTCAGATAAGGCAAAGTGAATGGCATATGCTGCAGGATACTAACCAGCTTTTCTTCTGGATGGTTAACAACCTAAGATCACAAGTCAGAGTTGGAGAAATAGAAGAGCCACAAGCCAGCCAACATTTTGGCCCTAGCCTTTCAAGGTCAGTGAAAACTCAGGACATGGGAGAACCTGTTGTACAATATCATGAGACTGAGGTGAGCTCCAAATTTTCTGAGCAAGGAGATTGCGGAGCCACAGAGGAAAGAGATTGAAGTTCTATAGTGTGCCTGGGGAGAGTCACATGAAGAGATAACTTTCTCTCAGGCTCTCACAGAGAGCAATCTGGTCAAGCATTGGCCGTGACTCATCCACATGGATGACACAGACAAAGGAACTACAGAATAATGTACAGGACTACAAGATAAACCCTGAGAAGACTTCAATGACCACATAGGAAATATAAAGTTCTTGTGTTGGTATATAAGTTTTGATTTACATAGGTCTTAACCATCCAGCAGAAAAGTATAAAAGTATAAAAATGAAGTATACATCGTGAGCCCATAATATTAAGCTGAGCTGTAAATGCATATGGTCGACAATTTTTTTGAATAACTCCCTATGGTTGCAGAATGCTGGACTGTGTTGGATTGTGGTGTCGAGTTCAAGCACCTGAGGTAGTTGAATGTCAATGGAGTGCCCACTTTTGACAGGTGTAGACAAAGGAAGGGTTGTAGAAAGAAAAAATCAGGATGTGTGTGTATAGACAGTACAGTTGGGATAGATAACGCTGTGCTTCTACATAATTCTATGATAGTCAAGATCTGCACTAAACGTGGTTGGACAGGATATTATGTCGGCTTTTAGTGCTATGGTCATCCACTAGGTAAATAATTATTGAATTTTTGATATAATTCAGCTATAAAAAAAGATAAGTAAGCAACTACACTCTTAATTCACTGATAAAAGATATCTGCTAAAATAATACCTGTAAATATAATACCATGTATGCACCTTGTACAATACCAAAACATTATGAAAACAGTTTGCAATGTATTAATTCATCGACTCTGTATGGTTTAGGTGTCTTGAAACTGTCTGACATTTTTATTTTAATAAAATAAAAATAAATGGAAATAAAATAAATAAAATAAAAAAGAAAACAATACTATATGCCCCAACACTTCAGATAAAAGCAGGAGTAGCAATTCTGTTCTAATTCTCAAAATCAAATCAAGAAAGATCAGATGTCACAAAGAAGGCCACTATATATTGCTCAGGGGAAAAATTCAAGAGAAAGAGATAACACTCATAAATATCTAAGAACCAAACAAAGGAACACCCAGAAATGTAACACAAATCTTAATGGACATGAAAAACCTAATATTTAAGACCACAATCTTAACAGGAGACCTTAACACCCCCTTGTCTCAAAAAGATAGATCAACCAGACAAAACGTTAGCAAGGAAGACGCAGAACTCAACCAGAGCTTGGAACAAATGAACCAGGTGGACATATACAGGGTATTCTTCCCAACCACTGCTGAATGCACATTTTTTTTTCAGCTGTACACGGGTCATTTTCCAATATAGACCACACACTAGTCCAGACGTCATGCTTAAGTGTATGCAAGAAAACAGAAATTATCACCTGCATATTATCTGACCTCATTTCAATGAAACTGAAATGAAATAAAAAGAAACCAGAAAAACCACAATATTATTGTAAATTAAGCAACACCCTACTCAGCAATCAATGTGTGACTGAAGAAATTAAACAAGAAATTCAACAATATCCACAATTCAATGAAAATTCAAGTACAACTTTCTTGAATTTATGGGATGTGATGAAAGCAGTTCTTAGAGAGAAAATCATAGCTATGAATTCACTTATTAGAAAACAGGAACAGGAATAAATAAACATCCTAATGATGCACATCCAACTAGAAAAGGAAGAGCAAACAAAACCCAGAGTGCAATGACAGGAAGAAATCATAAAAAATACAGCAGAAATTAATTCAATTGTGGTAAAAAAAAAAAAGTTCAAAGAATCCACAAGTCAAAATGTTGGTTCCTTGAAAGACTAAATAAAGTTGATAAGCCTCTAGCCAACCTCATCAAACAGAGGAAAGGAAAAATTCAAGTACATGCAATAAGGAATGAAAAGGGTGAAATCACCACTGATGCAGTGCAATTAGAGAAGATTATCAATAGTTACTTTTGAGAATCTTTACGCTCACAGAATAGAAGACACAGCAGAAATGGACAGATTCCTCGAAAGGTACAAATTACCAAAACTGATCCAAGAAAATATAACAATTCTCAATAGGTCAGTAACAGCCAACGAAACATGAAACATAATAAAAAACCTTCCAACAAAGAAAAGTCTACATCATGATGGATTCACAGCTGAATTCTATAAAAAATTTATAGAATATATAATCCCTACACTCCTCAAATGGTTCAATCAAATTGAAAACAACGTAGTCTTCCTAAAATCATTTCTGGAGGCAAGAATGATGCTGATTATAAAACCAGGGAAAGACACAACAAAAACGGAGAACAGCAGGCCAATCTCTCTCATGAACATTGATACAAAAATACTCAATAAAATTCTAGCAGATAGAATATAGCACATCATCAAGAATATCATACACCGCGACCAGGTTGTATTCATCCAGGGATGCAAGGATGGTTTCATATGTGAAAATCTATAAATGTAATACACCATATTAATAGACTGAAATGTAAAAACCACATGAGCATCTCAATTGATGCAGAGAAAGCTTTTGACAGAGGCCAACACTCATTCATGTTCAAATTCCTATAAGAAATTGGAATAGATGGACTCTACCTTAACTTGAGAAAAGCCATCTATGAGAAACCAAAAACTAATATAATCCTAAGTGGGGAAAAACTGAAATCTTTTAGTCTTAAATCAGGTACAAGACAAGGATATCTTCTATCACCTCTCCTATTCAATAAAGTTTTGAACGCATTAGCAATAGCCGATAGAAAAGAGGGAGCAATAAAGGGAATAAAAATAGGTAAAGAAGAAGTTCAATTATCAATATTTGCAGAAGAGATGATACTTTACTTGGAAGACCCTAAAAATTCCACCAAGAAACTACTAGAACTGCTATGGAAATTCAGTAGCAAAGCAGTATACAATGTTAATACTCAAAAGTCAATAGCATTCCTCCACACAGATAACAGGCACACTAAAAGGGAAACAAGAGAAAGAATAACTTCTATAATAGCACCTTGGTAAATGAAATACCTTGGAATTCACTTAACCAAGGAAATCAAAGATCTTTTTCACAAAAAAATTACAACACTGTTAGAAAAGAGATTATAGAGGATTCCAGAAAATGGAAAGATATATCCTGCTCCTGGATAGAAAGAACCAACATCATGAAGATGACCAAACTCCCAAAATTGCTGTACATATTTAATGCAATTCCTGTCAAACTGTGAACAACATACCTCCCAGACCTAGAGAAATGCTTCCCAAAATTTATTTGGAAGCACAAACGACCCAGAATTCTAAAGGCAATCTTGGCCAATAAGGACAAGGCAGGAGGCATCACAATTCTTGATTTGAAATTATACTACAAAGACACTGTGATAAAATCAGCATGGTATTGGCAATAAAATAGACCTAAGAATCAATGGAATTGACTAGAAGATGTAGAGGCATCTGTGAGCACACTCAGCCATCTGATCTTCAACAAAGGAACCAAACAAGCTTACTGGAAGAAAGATAGCCTATCTAACAAATGGTCCTTGAAATGCTGGCTTTCTACATGCTGAAAACTAAAACTTCACCCAGCTCTATCACCATGCACTAAGCTAAAGTCAAAGTGGATTAAAGACCTAAACATCAAAACAGAAAATCTCAATCTTCTGGAAGAGAAAGTAGGAAGAACTCTTAAAGACATGGGGTAGGTACAGAGTTCATGAACAAACACATATTTGCATGGGAAACACTTGAAGGAATCAACTGGGATCACCACTTCTTTAGGAGTATTTGTATGTCAAAAAATTCTCAACAAAGTGAAAAGACAACCCATAAATTTTGAAAAAATCCTACCTAATAAGCAAGCAGACTAAGGTCTGCTGTCTAGAATAAAGAACGAAGATATAACCTGGTCGTCAAATTTGAAGACCCAGTTCAGAAATGGGCATTTGAGATCAATACACACTTCTCAGAGGATGAATTGAACGAAGTGAATAAATATATGAAAAAATGCTCCACATCGCTAGCCCTCTGTGAAATGCAAATAAAAACAACACTGAGAAACCATCTCACTCCAGAAAGCAAAATGTGATAGCAAAATCTTGGAAACAACCAAGATGTCCGTCACATGAGAAATGGTTGAAAAATATTTGGTATTTCGATATAATGGAGTATTATACAGGTATAAATAATGATAAACTTGAGGCATTTATACTGAAGTGGATGCCACTTAAACATATACTCGTAAGTGAAATAAACCAGACACACATGTGTAAATATCGTATAGTCTCCCTAGCATAAGTAGTGAAAAGAAGAAATACAAATAGAAATATACAACAACTAAAAATAATTGAATGAGATAGTTAGCACAACATGAATGGCATATGCTGCAGAGTACTAGTTAGCTTTTCTTCAGGATGGTTAACAACCTAATTTCACAGATCAAAATTGTAGAAATAGAAGAGCCGTAAGGCCATCCAACATTTTGGTCATAACTTTTCAAGGTCAGTGAATACTCACGGAATAGGAGAACCTGTACTGTAACATCATGAAACTCAGTTGTGCCCCAAATTTTCTGATGAAGGAGATTATGGAGCCACAGAGGAAAGAGACTGATGATGTATAGTATGCCTGGGGAGAATCACATGGAGAGAAAACTTTCTCTCAGACTCTCATTGGAGCATAGTGTTCAAGCATTGACTGTGTCTCATCCACATGGATGACACAAAGCATCTACAGAGTAAGGCATAGGATAACAAGATAAACCTTGAGGGGACTTCTCTGACCTCATCAGAAGCAGAAGGTACATCTTTTGGTATATAAGGCTTGGTCTATCTCGGTCTTAACCATCCAGCAGAAAAGTATAAAAATGAGGTATATAACCTGTTTCCATAATATTCAGTTCATGTGTAAATGGCTATAGTCAACAAATTTTTCAGATGAGTCACTATTATTGTGGAATGCTCCACTGTGTTAGATTGTGTCATTGAGTTCAGGCACGTAAATTGGTATAATGACAATGGAGTGCTCATCTTTGACAGGTCCACAGAAAAAAATGGGTATACAAAGGAGTAATTATGAAATGTGTGTATAAACAGTACAGTTAGGATAAATATGCTGTGCTCCTGCATAATTGTGTGAGAAGCAAGATTTGCACCAATAGTGGTTCAACAAGATATTATTGGCTTCTAGTTCTATGGACAAAAGCTAGGGAGATAACATGGTAGAATGTATTAATTATTGAATCTGTGATATAATTCTGCTATAAAACATAAGATAAGTAAACACCTATACTCTCTTCATTCACTGATTAGTGACACCTGCTATAATGATGTCCGTAAAGATAATATGATGTATACACCTTGTACAACACCAAAACATTAAGAAAAACTTGCAATGTATTGATTTGTTGAAGCTGTCCTGTTAATTTGTCTTGAAACTGTCTCACTGCTACTTGTTCTTCAATAAAAATAATAATTATAATAAAAGGAAACGTTAAAGGCAAAAATCACATTGGAGTCTGCCAATGAATAAAAATAATTTATTTAAAAGCAAGCTATGCAAGAGGAAGGAGGATGCTGTAAGAGATAAAACAAATGCATCCATCAAGTAATTGTACAAATTCCTCACAACGAACCCAATAATTAAGTATAACAAACATGCACTAATAAAAACAATGCACACTCTTTTACCCAAGTTCCTCATCTTGGTTCCTGGCAGATCCTGCTTCCTTTGCTGACAGGACATGTCTCCTCACAATATGCGTTGAAGATCTTCACAGAAAGGGATACTTCCTTGGAACTAGGGAGAGAAAAACATCGCACATCTGGACACTTCTGTATGGAGCTTCCTCTGACTTACAGAAGAGGAGTATCATATTTGGTATTGGCCTGGGTATTCACATTTCTCCACTGATGACCTGTGGATGCATCTGGGAAATTAAGTCCACCATGTCTAACGGACAGCAGAGGTACCAGTGTAGGCAAGGCTGATTTTCTCCGCAGATCTGCCTAAAGCTAATCCAGACTGCAAATAGGGCCAAATTTCTCTTATCTTGAATTTTCTGACCTGCAGCCATACTACTCAGACCAATGTGCTGTCCTTGTTGAAATCAAGATGCTTGGGCAAAGGTATCACTGCATCCCCAAAGGGCTGAAATCTGGGTGGAAGTTATCCTCTGATGTAGTGGGCAATGTCACCTCAAATTCACTGTATATCTTCCCCTTGGTTCCTAGAAGCAGCCATACCCCTTACTCACCTGAGTCTTGTCCCTAAAAATTCTAGTTGGGAATGCAGGACAGTACCCAGACTGAAAGAATAGACAGAACAGTCCTATACATCGTGTATCCTGGGGCCTGAACTCTTGCATTTATTCTCTTTATGCCATGGACTGTGCCTCTCTTTTCCCAGCGGGGCCTGCTTCTTCTACAAAGACTGTAATGTAGTTAAGATCCTGTTGAAGGAGTCAGTAGTACCCTGCTCAATAACCCTATATATGGCAATTCTGGAATCAGAGCAGGGAGCAGTCTTCTGTGAGTTCTTCTCTGTTCCAGAGTGTAATTAATTCTCCTCCTTAACCGATGATATCACCATACTCAGAGTCAATGCATAGGAGTTTCTTGGGAGAGCACACATCCAGGAACCATGTCCAGGTCTTGCTTGTTAAAAACTGGGACAAAGAAATCCTCATAGTGCTCTTCTAGTCATGAGGGTTGTTTCCCTTCAGACCTCCACTGGGTCCTGCCCTGGCTTATGGCTATCTGAACACTCATCCCTATTTACTGAGTATATCTTGTGACAAAGATATACTCAGTGTATATAAAACCTGACCTAACTGAGCCTGCCACACATTCTTATGAGCAGAGATGGATCTTGACTGTTTAGACAGCCTTACTCGTCATGGATTTCCTTACATTCTTCAGGACCTCATCTGAAGTAGAAACAGTTCATTTTCCCTTCATATGAAGCACAGACATAAGAACATGACCTTCCCCTCTCTCTCATATCAGAGACAGAAGGCAGCTATTTTCTCTTCAGTACCTAGCTTCATAGAGCTGACATGAAGTTCTAAAGAGAATTATCTCTGGGCCACTCTGTGCTCCTTCGGACCACACCTTGTCTCTGCCAAAACCAGCATCGCATGTCCTATGTCAATATCACTGTGCTCCCCGTTGCACAAAGTGTCTGTCACTAAGGGATTTCTATGGCACCATGGTAGTGGACAGAGAACCGAGTACTATGGAAATTATATCCCAGGGCTAGGGCTGATAATGCAGGCAAGTATGTATGATTTGAGGACCCACCACTTATCTCAGGGCTTTCATATTTACACTAGAGAACTGAACTAGCTGAGCCTGCCACACAATGCTGCTTCCCCTTTCTAAGAATTCTGTACTAGTTACCCTTCTCTCATTGCTGGGACAAATATATGACAATCAAAATGAGGGAAGAAAATGTTTATTTAGCTCATAGTTACTGGGAGATTCAAATACTGGAGGAGAAGCCGGGGTGCTGTGGTGTCGAAGATGACCTGTTCCATACCTCTGAAAGAGGCCACCAGGCCTGCAGGAGAGGGAGGGTCATGGTGTCAGTTTAACCCTCTCTGGTGCTGCACCTCAAGCCCCATCTGGTCACTGATAATAGTCCTCAAAGTATCCCTCTTGATATTTTAATTTATCTTGAGAGATAATTTTTTATGATTTACTTCTAACTGTCTGTCTTCCATTTACAGGTGGCACACAGGGAAAAGTGTGTCACTCACATTAACACTGGACAGGTATATTTTCTGTCCTACTCACTTTCCTCCTTGGCTGAGAAGTGTGAGTTACAATAAACCATTCCTCCTTTCACTTGTGGTTTTCTGATATTTTGTTCCAGTAATGAAAAAACTCAAGGAGATCTATTATCATTGATATTAATAATTGTGTATATAGATCTAGTCTTAATCTTTGCATATGGATGCCCTGTAGTTTCAGAAGTAGTTGTTTTAGAGCTTTTCGTTTGTCTCCTGTAATCTCTATTTACATATTTACTATAATACTTACTTGTAAATGTTTATACATGTGGATCTGTTCCTGGACTTCCTTCTGTTACACTGATGTATTACAAGATACATTTCACAGTCTTGTTTACTATCAGTTTGAGATTCCTGAAATGAAGTAGAAAAACTCCCTGAACTGTGTTAAAGGTTTTCAGTGCCATTTCTGGGTCTGGGTGTGTGGCCAGTTTTAAAATTAGAATTCTATTTGGCAGCCATTGAATTGGTCAAGATATGCAGAGAAAACTGATTATTGTCTGTGGTGATAGCTCAGTGGTCTAAGCAACTGCGTGGCAAGAACAAGGACCTAGGTGTGAGCCCTGATACTGCATGCTATGCTAGCTCCAAAATCATTGGCATAAGTGCCAGCCACTGAACCTTGGTGTAGTGGTGTAAGCCTGTAATTCCAGCGCTGGGGAAGATGAGACAGAAGGATCATTATGAGTCCAAGATGCATCGTGAGACCCTGTATTAAATACATGGAAAAGAAAGTTTCTAAATTTTATAAAAAGAACTTATTATTGTAATAGATTTATATCACCTGGCTATTAATGAAGACTTATGTATCTATTTCTTTAGAACTGCATCATCTCTTTTCCCCACCATAACGTATGCCTCATTGTAAGATCTTCATATTTTGTGAGATTGATCATTTTTTAATTCATATTTTCTATGCTTTTAAATTATATCCTTCAATTTTAATTACAAAGTGTTCATTTTACTATAAAATGAATGTATGATGATTTTATATCTAGTGACATGGTTAAATTCATTTATTAGTCCTAAAACATTTTCTTCCTTCATTGAAATTTATCCATACAATATTTCTTCCTCTGAAAATTTTTACTTCTCCTTTTCCATCTTGGAGGATGTGGTGCATAACAGATTTACTAATATTAGCTTAAATACTAATCACAGATGAACTGAGTCAATGTGGTTTGGGGAACAGAAGACCTTCATAGGGATTATTACCAGTGCCATAAAAGGATGACTTCTAGGTGTTGATTTTCTTGGAGAAGCTATTCATTGCTGGATTTTCTGATATGAACTATGCTGTTCTTGTCTTTTGAGTAGTTCTGGTCCTCGATAGTGCCAACAAGGACTACTATTCTGTGCCTTGAACATGAATTCCTGGGTTCACTGAAGATCCCATAGCCCACAGGCACAGACGTTTCACCCTGCAAGTACAGATTTTTAGCTTTCACTATTAGCCTTTGGGCTGTCCCAGTGCAGATCACTCATTCAAATAGTATGAGATATTTCTGTGGCTTCTAGATGTACCATTAAAACTCTAAATAGGTAAGATTTTGGACAGCACAAGTGGAGAATCTAAACCAGAGATGCAGAAAGCACAAATTATAATGGAAGATAAAGGGATTGATAAGAAGTGTGGTTTCTCCACTGCTCCATACATGGGTCCTGTGTTCTACTTTCTGATGGCAGGAGGGGCTTACACTTCTAGAGAGCATTCTGCAGCAGAAGATTCCAGGTCAACTTTAAAAGTTAATACTTTATTTGCATCCACTTTGAACTTCTGAGTAATAATGCCCTTGCTTCAGAAAATCAGTAACTCCTACATGGTCTAGTAAAGGAAAGAAACAATGGATCTCCCAACCTGTGCCCACTGAAACCCTGCCTCGATCTATGTCTGTCTTGCTAATTTACACTCAGTGTCAGGACAAAATACCAAAACCCAAAATGAAGGAAGGAAAGTTCTATTTAGTTCACACTTAGTAGAGCTTTCAATCCATACACCGCTGGCTCCAAGGAAACTGACATTAGAAAACAATGAGCAGCAACTGTGGCATCCATCAAGATCTCTCTCTTCCTTCTATGCTAATTATAAAGACTAGTGCACCACCATGAAGATCAGAGCTCCTCTTATGTGGTGTGGCTACAGAGAAAGTGGCACAGCTGTGAAGAAAGTGCAATAATTACAAAATTGGGTTGTGAAGACCAGAACTCCTCCAATGAAGTGGGGCACAGAAGCCTTCCTCAACTATGTTATACAACTTTTTGTGCTGAGTCATGTTGGGTCAGGTCCTCCCAGCCCTAGGGAGGGGATCTCTATGCCCCAGGGCATGTAACTGACAAGCAACCAGCCAAACTTTGGATATCTCAAGTTGACACAATGTATCAACTACAATGTTCCATTATGGTGAGGTGATCATATGAAACATCCTGAATACATGAATGCTGTTCCCTTCAAGGATTCTTGTATTGATGTCCCAAAAAATACATCAAACAGGGGCTGGGGAGATATCTCAGAGGTGTGGAGAATGGAGCCTCAACATAAGAGACTATGACTTCTTAGCCATAAAATATTACACATCAGAGCTGAAGCACTGACCTCAAATGATCACATATTGGGGCTGGCTAGATAGCTCAGTAGAATAAGTGCTTGCCTGGCAAGCACAAGGGTCTATGTTCAATCCCCAGTTCAGCTAAAAAATCACATACTACCTTAATTATGTTATGCAGATTTTTCTTTCCGCATACTTTTCTCTCTATGTACAGACATCAGGTCTCCTACATGGCCCAGCTCAAAACACTGATGGACTTTCAGACATTCTCACAGTCACTCACCCTCAAGCCACTTACTTCTTAACAAATTAATAAAATCCAGTTCAGTCTTGGTTCAAGGCCTTGGTTTCAGCTGATCACCATCATAGCCTGACTCAAGACACCCTTGATTCCAATTTTTTGGATAGATTATTGTGTCTTTACACCATAGGTTACAATGGGAGTGGTCGATTGGAATTAGCTCAATAGGATTTCAATTATTTTTCCATGAAATCACAAATAATTTGATCCCAGATGATGACAAGGATGTAACAATGCTCTCTATGTGATATACTTATATTCATGTTCATAGTAGTGCAATTGCTGATAAATCTGTAATGCATCCTATATATCCATCAATGGATGAATGCTTAAAGAAAATGTCATCTTTATGTACAAGGAAATACTACTTAGGTATAAAAATTAATCCTTATTTGTTTGTAGAAAAAAATGAGTGTATCCTCAGCCTGTCTTAAATGAGCAAAATCTGACATCAAGCACAAATATCACACGGTTTCTCTTGGATGGAAAACAAAACTACAAATAAGGTATGGAATGAAAGGTAATAGTAAATATTGGATTGATTTTTTGAATATGGGAGGAAATTAAGAGATGGAAATATTTGGGAAACACAGTGGGATATAATACACAATGGGGGAGATTGTGAAGTTTATACATGGGCCATGCCCCCGTAAGAAATGTGATTATTATGAACTCCAAGCATGTTAAAGGAAGGGGATGTTAAGAGAGGAATGACAAAACTGAATTAACATGGAACGCACATTTGTAAAGACACATGATGAATGGAATGATGCATTACACATGTACGCCAATATGAACAGTCCTAACTCGTCATCCAGATTTCTCTCCTTGATTCCCAGAAGATCCTGGCCTTCCATGTTTCCAGACAGGAAGATCCTTACAACAAGGTCCACTTCCCTGAGAACAGCAATATAATAGCTCTATCTCCTTAGTGCATATATATGCAAATAATTTCAATGAAGTACCAGCAAAGAGAATAGACTAAATGTATGAGTGAGATAATCCACCCTGCTCTGGGACACCTCAGGACTCAATCCAAGCTCAGCATGTGTGTGGGACAGCTTCCAATCTGCTCTGTCTGCTGGACCCCTCCAAATGCACCTGAGGCCATGATTGTGAGGGAGACCATCAACCATGCTCTTGGGACACATCCAAACACAGCCCAGGCCTGACATGTGTGTGGGAGAGCTTTCATTCTGCTGCATTCACCAGATCACTCCAGACCCAGTGCAGGCCTGGCATACAGGGAAGGTATGAAACTCAGCAGATGAAGTCCTTGCAGAGAGGTTAGGGGCAGGAAATATCGAACTAGGCCAGGAGTAAAACATCCTGCCAGAGGAGAGAACCCAACTATATAAGCTAAATATTAATGGACATGAAAAAGCTAATATCCAATACCACAATCTTAACAGGAGACCTTAACAACCCCTTATCCTAAAAAGATAGGTCAAGCAGACAAAAATTTAGCAAAGAAGTAGCAGAAATGAATCACATCTGGGAACAAATGAACATATAGAAAATATACAGAGGTTTTCACCCAACCAAAGGTGAATACACATTTTTTCAACTGCACATGAAACATTTTGGAAAATAGACCATATATTAATACATACATCATCCTTAAATATATGTAAGATAATAGAGATTATTCCTTGCATATCATGTGACCACAGTGCAATGAACCCGGAAATAAATAACAAAAGAAACCTGAGAGACTGCATAAATACATGGAACTTAAACAACACCCTCTACAGGAACCAATGGGTCTAAGATGAAATTAAACAAGAAATTAAAAATATGTACATTTCAAGACAAATTCATCCAAAACTTATTGGATGAATTAAAACAGTTCTTACAGGGAAATTAAAAGCTCTGAACTCCCACATAAGGAAAAAAGAAGAGGAACAAATAAATACCCTAATGGTACACCAGAAAAGTCTAGAAAAGGAAGAGAAAACCAAAGTAAAAGCCCAAAAGCGGGAGGAAATTATAAAAATTGGAGAAATCAATACAATCAAGATGAAGGAAATAACTCAAAGAATTAATGAATCAAAAAATCAGGTTCTTTTAAAGATTAAAAAACTGATAAGCTGCTACCTAACCTCATCAAAAAGAGGAAAGACAAAATTCAAATACAAGCAATAAGGAAAAAACTTGTGAAATTACCACAGACACAGTGAAAAAATCAAAAGATCATCAATAGCTACCTTGAGAATATGTACTCTCAGGGAATAGAAGACATGGAAGAAATGGACAGAGTCCTAGAAAGGTACAATTATGAAAACTGAATCAAAAACATAGAAGATCTCTTAATATCCCCAAAACAGCCAATGAAATACAAAATGTAGTAAAGACGTAATAAAAAAGCTACCTACAAAGAAAAGGCCAGGTCCTGATGGATTCACAGCTGAATTGTGCAAAAGATTTACAGAACATAATACTTCCCAAAGTCTTCAGTGAAACTGAAAAGGAAGCAATCCTCCCCAAGCCATTCCTGGAGGAAAGTATTATACTGATACAAAAAGCAGAAAAACATGCAGCCAAAAAAGAGAATTATGGCCCCTCCCATTAAGCAGGAGCTCTGGCCCAGTGAGTGTGGGGGTGAGCTCCTGTAATCCTCTGTGCAGGTTGGATCTCCCTGGATCAAGCCCAGGCCAGCCTCTGACATCAAGGCCTGTGAAGCCCTGCTGCAAAGCTGCCAAAGTAATTGAAAACTTTTGGTCTCAGAACCCACAGATCCAGCCTAGCCCCACCCAGTGGGACAGCTTCGGGGTTCCCTGTGCCTGAGGCACCTCTCTGGACCAAAAAGAAGGCAAACAGTGTGACACCCTTTGTCGTGCCCTTGAGACCCCTCCACCCCTCTGGATCGCCCACCCTCAAGCCTGCTAAATGAGTGAGAACTTCTGCCACACTCTGGGAACCCCAAAATCCAACTCAAATATATTCCCGGCTAGTGTGTTGGAGATTTTCTGTGCTCATCTATGGCCCATGAGCCAGGGGAACAACAGAGGAGCATAACAGCTTCACTGCTGCACCAAAGGTGCACTTGCAAGGGCTGCAGCAGGAAGGAGCTGAACACAATACCTAGACCTGAGCCAGGCATAACTGGATATCCTCAAAGTTAAGACGTTTGTACCCACATTTCATAAAGTGCTAAGGTCATAAATGCACCACAGCTCTATGCCAAAGGTCAGAGGTCAGTGCTGCATGAAATGACAAAGAGAAGGAGCAAAATGTAATCTCAGGGCTCGAGCTCACCCAAAACAAGTGCACAGGACATGACCTCAGCTGAAATGTATGAATTGATAGCATCAGAAGTAAATAAGAAACAGCAGAGAGGAAGGTATAGAGGAAGTCAGAGCCAAATTAATTTCTGAAATAATAGAAATCTCTGAATTCATAGCATGGGAAGTAAGGAAAGAAATCCAGAAACATATGGAGAAATCACAATCTAAAAAAAAAAACAAAAAAAAATACACACTGAAGTAAAAGAATAATAACTGCTTCTAAAGAAGACATTGATAAAATGTGGAGGAGGTTAAAATATGACGGATTCCTTGAATGAGCAATACAGGAAAGAAGTAGATTGCATGAAGCAGAGTCAAAGAGATATAGAATAACTTAAAATCTCAATCACAAGCCGGCAAAACTGTTTGAGTGAAAGTGAAGGAAGAGTTTCAGATCTTGAGGATGCTCATGCAGCTAGTGAAAAGGGAAGAGAAGATTTCTTAAAAACAACTAGGATGCAGGAAAAAATAATTCACCACCTGCAGGACAATGTATAGATGAACAATGTAAGAATAATGGGCATCAATGAGAAACAAGGAGACAATACAAATGATATAAAAAGAATATAGGCAGATGTAATTGTCGAATCAATCTGACATTCAGGTAACTGAAGCATACAGAATGCCAAAAATCTTCAACCCAATTAAAAACACACAGAGACATATAAGTCAAGATCCCAGAAATCCAGCAGAAGAATAATGTAATTAAAGCTGCTGGAGAAAAGAGGCAGATCATAATCAAAGGAAAACCCATCAGAATTGCAGCTGACTTCTCTTCACAAACCATAAAGTCAAGAGAAGCATGGAGCAGAATACTTGAAGTAATGTATGAACACAAATTTCAGCTCAGAATACAGTATCCTGCAAAACTCTCCTCCAAGTCTGAGAAGGGAAATACTTCCATGAGAAAGAAAAACTAAACAATTTCTTGATGACAAAGAAACTACTGAGGGACCACAATGACCAGAACTCCATGAACAAGAAAAGAAAAAGCCACTAAGTAGGGCAAACAATGAAACACAGCATAAAAAGAAATAAACAGCACAGATAAATAACATGTCAATTGTAAGTCAACACATCTCAATTATAACCATCAATGGAAATGGACTCAATTCACCAATTAAGAAAATAGACTGGCACATTGGATTAGGAAACAAAATCCAAAAATATGCTATACACAAGAAAAATACTTAACTCATAAAGAAATTGATAGCCTAAAAGTTAAAGGAAGAAAACTAAATGCTGCATGCCCCAGCACATCAGAAAAAAGCAGGGGTAGCAATCTTGTTTTCAGAGAGTCTCAACTTGAAACCAAGAATGATCAAATGACTCAAAGAAGGCCAGTATATATTGGTTAGGGGAAAAATTCAAGAGGAAGAAGTAACACTCATAAATATTTATGCACCAAACAATGGGCTATATATATATACATATATATATATATATATATATATATATATATATATATATATATATATATATATATATATATATATATATATATATATGACAAATCTTAGTAGACATGAAAAAGTTGTTATCCAATACCACAGTCTTAACAGGAGAAATTACAGTGCCTTATCCCAAAAAGATATGTCAAACAGACAAAAAATTAGCAAAGATTTAGCAGAACTGAAGCAGAGCTTGGAACAACTGGATTTGGTGGACATGTACAGAGTGTCGCAACCAACCACAGATAAATATACAATTTTTTAAGCTACATATGTATCATTTTCTAAAATAGACCACATACTAGTCCACAGAAATTATCCCATGCAGGTTATCTCATAGCAGTGCAATGAAACTGGAAATAAATGACAAAATAAACCTAAAAAATTCCCTAAATAAGTGGAATTTTAAACAACACAATACCCAACAATCAAAGGGATACAGATGAAATGGAACAACAAAGTCAACAATATCTACAATTCAATGAAAATTGAAGCACAACTTAGTGGAACTTTTGGGATGGGATGAAATCAGTACTCAGATAGAAATTCCTAGCTATGAACTTACATATTAGGAAAACAGAATGGAAACAGATTAACACCATAATGCTGCACCTCTAACATATATAAAAGGAAGAGAAATACAAACCTACATCCCAAATAAGTGAAGAAATCATAAAGATCAGAGCAGAAGCTAAATTCAATTGAGACGAAGCAAACAGTTCAAAGAATTAATGAAACAAGAAGCTGATTCTTTGAAAGTCTAAATAAAATCAATAAGCCCCTAGCAAACCTCATCAAAAAGAGGAAAGAAAAAATTCAAATATAAGCAATAAAGAATGAAAAGGGTGTAATCCTAACTGACCCATTAGAAATTCAGATTAGCTATTGCTTCTTTGAGAATCTTTATGATCACAGAATGGAAGACAGAAGAAATGAACGGATTCCTACAAAAGTACAAGTTACGAAAACTGAATCCAGAAGATATAGCAACTCTCAATAACTATATGAGCCAAAGGAATCCAAAATGTAATAAAAATCCTGCTGACAAACAAAATTCCAGCTATTGATGGATTCACAGCTCAATTCTACAAGAAATTTTCAGAAGATAGAGTCCCTACACTCCTCAAGATCTTCAGTGAAATTGCCAGCAAAGTGCTTATCCTCCTGAGACATCTCCCCAGCCCTTCTTCAGTGAAATTGAAAAGGAAAGAGTTCTCTGAAAATCATTCCTGCACGCAAGTATCATACGATATCCAAACCAGGAAAAAACACAAGAAAAGAGAACTATAGGCCAATCTCCCTCATGAACATGCAAAAATCCTCAATAAAATCCTAGCAAATGGAATACAACAAATCATTTACATCATAAACCATGACCAGGTAGGATTCACCCCAGGAATTCAAGGAAGGTTCAATATTAAAAATCTACAAATGTAATACACTATATCGATACAGCTAAATCTAATATTCACATGATCATCTCAATGGATGCAGAAAGGGCTTGTGATAAAGTCCAACACTTATTCATATTCAAAGTCTTAGAGAAAATTGGAATACATAGCCTCGACTTCAATTTGATAAAAGACATCTAACATAAACCAACAGATTAAATAATTCTACATGGGGAAAATTTGAAAACTTTACTATCAGATCTGGTACAAGACAAGGATATCCTGTATTACCTTTCCTATTCAATATAGCTCCAGAATCATTAGTTACAGCCATTAGACAAGAGGGAGAAATAAAAGGCACAAGCATAGGTAAAGTTAAATTCTCATTATTTGCAGATGACAGTATACTTTACTTGTAAGACACAAATCTACACCAAGCAACTACTACAGCTGATACACAAATTCTGTAGCATAGCACTATAAAAATCAGTACCCAGAAGTCAATACCATTCATCTACACAGATAACAAATTCATTGAGAAAGAAATTAGACAAACAATACCTTGTATAAATGAAATAAATTGGAATTACTCTAACTAAAGAAGTCAAAGATCTTTTCACAGAAAATTACAATACTTTGAAAAAAGATTGTACAGGATTTCAGAAAGTGGAATGATATTCCCTGCTTCTGGATAGGATGAATCAACATTGAGAAGATGCCCATACCCCCAAAATTGTTGCATAGCTTTCATGCAATCCATATCAACTTGCCACCAACCTACCTTCCAACCCTAGAGAAATCATTCCTAAAACTTATTTGGAACCATAAAAATATAGAACACCAAAGGCAATCCTGCCCAATAAAGACAAGACAGAAGGCATTATAATTCCTGACTTGAAATTATACTACAAAGCTACTGTAATAAAATCAGCATGGCATTGGCAACAAAAAAAGCCCATGGATCAATGGAATATATAGGAACAAACTATTAACAAACAAACTCAGCCACCTGATCTTTGACAAAAAGCCAAACACACTTACTAGAAAAAAACATAGCCTCTTTAACAAATGGTGCTGGAAAAGTTGGCTCTCAAAATGCTAAAAACTAAAACTTGACCCAGTTCTATCACCAGGCACTAAGCTAAATTCCAACTGGATTAAAGATCAAAACATTAAAACAGAAACACTCAACCACATGAAAGAGAAAGTAGGAGGAACTCTTGAAGACATAGGGGTAGGCAAAGAGTTCATGTACAAAAATCAAATCTCATGGGTAATACTGACAAGAATTGACAACTGGGACAACCTCTTATTGAGCATTTTTTCACATCAAAAGAAATAACCAACAACACGAAAAGAAAGCCCATGAATTTCAGAAAATGCTTAACCAATAAGTACTCAAGAAAAGGTCTGCTCTCCAGAATTTATAAAGACTAAAAAACATTAGGGCCCTTAATTTAAAGACCCAATCCAGAAATGGGCATCTGAGATGTATACACACTTTTCAGAGGATGAAATTAAAGAAGTGAATAAATATATAAAAACATGCTCCATATCACTAGCCATCCGTGAAATGCAATACTTAAAACAACACTGAGATAAAATCTTGCCTCAGAAAGCATGGATATCATGAAGAAATAACCAACAACATATGTTGGAGAGGCTGTGGGGAAAAGGAACCATTTTGCCCTGTTGGTGGGAATGTAGACTGCTTGAACCCTTATGAAAATTGGCATGCAGAGTACTTAAAAACAGTACTGCAATTCCCATTCAAAATAGCTATCTCCTTATTGGCAACTTTGCCGGAGGAACTGAAAATGTCAATATCATAGTAATATATGTGTATCTTTGTTTATAGAAGCACAGGTTGAGATAGCTCAAATCTTGGAAACAACCAAGATGCCTGTCATATGAAAAAGTGGTTGAAAAAGATGTGGTGTTTTTATACATTGTTGTATATCTCACTTATAAATAATGATAAACACGAATTTTCCTCTGGGAAAATTCCTAGTAAGGAGATAGCTGGCTTGAATGGGATTTACAGTACTATTCTTAAAGTACTCTACACACTGATTTCCATAAAGGTGGCACCAGTCTGCATTCCCACCAGCAGTGCAAAAAGGTTCCCTTTCCCCACAAAGTGAAAATGAAGCCTTCAATTTTAAGTGGATACCACTTGAAGATGTACTTATAAGTGAAATAAACCAGGCTCACGTGTGTAAATAGTGCATAGTCTCCATAGTACTATGCACTATGGAGAAGAAATACAAGTAGAAAGGAATAACACAATTAAAAGAAAACCAAGAACTTGAATATTGGACAAAGAGGAGAGGGAAAGGAGAAAAGCTGGAAAACATGACAGGGGCAAAGCCACACATTTCTAAGCACAAGATGGGTAAGGCAATGATCCTGAAAAGCA
Organism: Ctenomys sociabilis; assembly: GCA_004027165.1. Lineage (NCBI taxonomy): Eukaryota > Metazoa > Chordata > Mammalia > Rodentia > Ctenomyidae > Ctenomys > Ctenomys sociabilis. Next base: position 20,853 of record PVKA01031074.1, read on the forward strand.
TCACCAGGTATGTGAACCCAGAAGTTAATTGGTAGGATTCTCACCCTGACTAAGTATACATGATGATTCCTGTGAACCAAGCAACTGCAGTGAAGATAGCAATGTGTAATAGAAAGGTCATGTTTGGAATGTCTGCCATACGGGTCTGCTAAATAAATACTTCTTGTCATGAAATACCAATTATTACCATACTATCTCACAAGTAAAACTTTGGTTAGTTTTGTTTTGTTTTGTTTTTAAATAACGGCTAATAAATTACAAAAAGGACACAAGAGAAAAAATGTCTCCATACTGTCATGCTGTATATATGGTTAGATTTCTAAATTTCTCTATAAAAATATAGGTTCATTCCTATTTTTTTAAATTATGTTTTCTTCATATTCTGTAGAGAATTAAATATAACACTGAATACTTGGTCTAAAATATCTCTTGTATGTTATGCCTAAGATGTTGCATAATTGGACAGATAGTGTAAACAAAACTGCATATGTTGCTGGGTAATAATATCCTTGTCTTCTGGAGGGTTAACAAACTCGATGTGTAGATCAAAAATTAGAGAAAATAAAGGGCTGCAAGGTCAGCCAACATTTTGGCCTTAGACTTTCTAGGTCAGTGAAGACTCATGACATAGGAGAACCTATAGAGTAACATCATGTAACTCAGTTATATCGCAAATTCTCTGATCAAGGAGATTATGGAGCCTCAGAGGAATGTGATCGATGATGTATAGTTTTCCTAAAGAGAGTCACATGGAGAAAAAACATTCCCACAAGCATTCACAGAGAGCAAATTGGTCAAGCAATGGCCATGGCTCATCCAAGTGGCTGACCCTGACAAAGGATCTACAAACTGTGGTAAAAGATTACAGGATTACAAGATAAATCCTGAGTGTGTTTGACTGATTGTATCAATACAAAGGCTTCCTTTCTTGTTATATAGGTCTTGCATTATTTTGGTCCTAGCCATATAGCAGAAAAAATATAAAAACGAGTTATATAATGTAAATCCATACTAATATGCTGAGCTGTGAAAGGCTCAAATCAAAGACTCCTGAGGATAATTGACTACCATTACGGACCACTGGACTGTGTTGGATTGTTTTGCTGAATTCATGCACCTATAGTATTTAGATGCCAACTGAATGCCCATCTCTGAGAAGACTAACCAAAAAGAAAAGATGATACAAAGGAAGGACCATTTTGTATTTGTATATCGGTTAGGCTAGATATAGAGCTTTCTATTAATTGAAAGAGAAGAAAGATTTGTACTAATAGTGTTTGGACAGGATATCCTGCCTGGCTCTTGTACTATGGATAACCACTATGATCATAACAATGCACAATGTGTTAATTACTGAAACTGTCCTATTAATCAGTTTTGAAGCTGTCTCACTGCTATTTGTTCCTCAATAAAATAAAGAGAGAACTACAGACCAATCTCTATCATAAACATATTTGTAAAAATCTTCAATAATATTCCAGCAAATAAGATACAGCAAATCATCAAGAAAATTACACAATGAGACCAGGTAAGATTCATCCCAGGGATGCAAGGATGGTTCAGTACAAGCACATCTATAAATTTTATGCACTATATCAATAGACCCAAATCCAAAAACCACATGTTCACCTCAATTTGTGCAGAAAAGTTTTTTATAAAGTCCAAAACACATTCATATTCAAAGTTCTTCTGAAAACTACACGGCCTCTACTTCAATCTGAGAAAAGCCATCTATGACAACCCAAAGGCTAGATCACTCTAAATGGGGAAAATTGAAGTCTGTCAATCTCTGATCTGGTAGAAGACAAGGATATCCTGTATCACCACTCCTATTTAATATAGTTCTGGAAACATTAGATACAGCCATTAGAAAAGACAGAAACAAAAGTAATAAGAATGGGTAAAGAAGAAGGTAAACTTTCAGCGCTTGAAGATCAAATGATCCTTTATTTAGAAGACCAAAAATTCTTCACCAAGGAGTTCCTAGAATCAATACACAAATTCAGCATAGCAGGAAGCAAAGTCAATAATCAAAATTCAATAGCATTCCTCTCCTCAGATAACAAACACACTGAGTGTGAAATTAAAGAAACAATACCTTTGAAAATAGCATTGTGGAAAATGAAATACTTAAGAAGTAACATAACTAACGAAGTCAAAATCTATTCATTGGAAAATCACAGTATTCTGTAATAGAAACTTACAGCAGTTCTAATAATGGAAAGATATTCCCTGCTTCTGAATAGGAAGAACCAACTCTGTGAAGGTGGCCATACTACCAAAATATTTATTCAGATTTTATGTAGTCACTATCATCATATTGCTCACATTCCTCACAGACCTAGACAAATCATTGTTAAAATTTATTATGAACCAGAAAGGACTTAGAGTAGCAAAGGCAATCTGGGGCAACAAAGACAAGGAATGAGGTATTACAATTCCTGACAATATTTGATTTTTATTTATTTTATTGAGAAACAAATAACAATGAGACAGTTTCAGAACAGGTTAGTGGGACAGTTACAATAACAAATACATTGCATATTGTTGTCTTCATAGCAGTTCTTCATAGTAAAAGATGCAGAAATGATATCCTGGCCAAACAGTATTGGAGAAATCTTTCTTCTCATTGAATTAAGAAAAAGTAGCTGTATATCTCTCCTAACTATTTTGTACATATATATATATATATATATATATACAAAAATTCTTATTCATTTATATCCCCCTTTTTAAAAATTTTGTCAGAGATGGTATTCTTCAGTTGGAACTATACTTAAAAGCTGCTGTGATAAAATTAGCATGGTATTGGCAACAAAATAGACCTGAAGATCAATGGAATAGGGTAGAATATACCAAAGCCCGTAAGAACACACTCAGCCATCTGATCTTTAACAAAGTGGCAAAACATGCTCACTGGATGGAAGATAGCCTATTTAACAAATGGTGCTATAAAATCTGGATCTCAACATGCTAAAAATTGAAACATGACCCAAGTCTATCACTATGCACTAAACTAAAAATGGATTACAGATCTAAATTTTAAACAGAAACACTAAATAGCCTAGAAAAAAAAAGTAGGGGATTCTCTTGAAGACATATGAGTAGACAAACAGTTCATGAACAAAAAATTAGCCTGAAGCAGTAATACTTGCAAGAATCAACACTTGGGACCTCCTCTTATTGAGAATTTTTTGCACCTCATAAGAAATTATCAGCAAAGTGAAATGACAATCCACAAATTTACAAAGTACCTTGACTAATAAGCACTCAGACAAAGGTCTGCTCTCAAAAATTTATAAAGAACTAAAAATCATTAGGTCCCCAAAATTTAGCAAATTGGTGAAGCATTGGTTGTGATGCATCCACATCATTGACATTGACACAGGATCTAAAAACTGTCATATGGAGCTTGGGGGTAAATCCTGAAGGGATTTGACTGAACTTGGCAGATAAAAATGTTGCATTATTTGTTATATGGGTCTCTATGTACCTTGGTCTTAAACATTCAGCAAGAAAGTATATAAATGAGGTATAAAAGGTAATGCCATATAAATATGCTGAGCTGTAAAAGGTTCAAGTCAACATCTTCTGACATTGCCAGTCCTGTGGATAACCTACTACTGTTAGGGACTTCTGGACTATTTTCTATCATTTTGCTGAATTAATGCACCTACCATATCTAAATGGCAATGGAATACCCATCTCGGAGAAAAGTAAACTTAAAAATGGATATAAATAAATGACCATATTTGAGACTGTCTGATTGACATTTGTATTTTAATAAAATAAAAATAAATGGAAAAAAAGGAGAAATAAAAAAAAATAAATGACCATTTTGTAGTCTCTCTCTCTCTCTCTCTCTCTCTCTCTCTCTGTATATATATATATATATATATATATATATATATACATATATATATATACATATATACCAAAAATATCATAGATATAAAGCTACTTTATCTAATTTCAATGAAAAAAATGATTTGACCTCATTGTGTTTAGACAAAATATCATGTCTGCATTTTGTAATATGAATAACTACAACAAAGGCAATATGTAATGTATTAATTATTGTGATTGTCTTACTAACTTGTTTTAAAATTATCTCATAGCTATTTCTTTCTCAATAAAGATAATATCAAAATAATAATAAAAATAGTTTGAGGGCTGAGGAGATATTACACCAGGCTAAGTGCCTGCTTCATAAGCACTAGGATGCTAGTTCAGCAGCTTCTACTACATGGCATATCAGCCCCAGTAAAATGGGCTGGCTGTGAGAGCCCTGAAACCTTATGTGGTGGAACACACCTGTAATCCTAGTGCTGGTGAGGCTGAGACAGGAGGATCGCTATGAAGTGTAGTGAAATCCTATATACCATTACTAGAAAATTAAAACATAAAAGTAGTTTGGTAAATTTCTATGCATTTGGAGTTTATAAAATCATCTCTGTCGATTCCTCAGGTTATGGGTATCTTGGTTGTTTCAAAGATTTGACTATCAAAAAATGTACTGCTAGAAACATAGGTGCACATGTATCACTATGATATGACGTTTTCAGTTCCTCTGTGAAAATTCCCAGTAGGGGGATAGCCACTGTGAATGAGATTTCCAGTCCTAGATTTTTAAGGATTCTCCGTGATGATTTCCGTAATGGTTTTAACAGTCTACATGCTCACTAGCTGTGAAGAAGTGTTCCTTTTTCATCTCCACAGCATCTCCAAACCTTGTTATTTGATTTCTTTATGATAGCCATTCTTTCTGTGGTAAAATGGTATCTCAGTGATGTTTTAATTTGCATTTCACAGATGGCTAGTGATACGAAGCATTTTTCATATATTTATTTGCTTCTCTAATTTCGTTCTGTGAGAAGTGTGTGTTCATCTCAGATGCCCATTGCTGGATTGGATCTTTAAATTTAGGGGCCCTAATGTATCTTATTTCTCTTCTATCTGGACAGGTAGAGTGGATAGATTGTAAAAAAATATATAGGAAACCCATTTGAACACATTTACTCATTGAAGACTTGATAGGATGAAGCAAGTGATTTCATGAACACACAAAACTAGTGGGAAGGAAGGGATCATTTAAAGACTAGGGCACGTAGAAACATTCATTGTAGAAGTGTGTAACTGAATTGAAAACGTACTGCCTAGACGAATTTGAAGGTGGAAAGTGGGATGATCCTCATCTTAGACTGAGCCAGGTTAGCATAGAAAGATTTCAGGAGAGCCACGACCTACCTGATGGCAATAGTATGTGGAGAATTGAAAGTATATAAATGAATCATATGTCTGTAGCTCAGTGGAAGCAACAGTGTGTCTTGGGTGTATCATTCTCTAAAATAGTTCCTAGGAATATGAGTAGATTTGGCAGGTCCATTTGGCCTTCTCTTTATGAATGCAAAAACATTGTTATTTCTTTTTCTCTTGTTTTATATCCTTCCCTGTTCCTAAACTTCTTCTACCTTTATTTGTGCCCCTCTACATTCAAATATGCTCTTTATTTTTATTTTAGGGAAGGGTCTACAGGATGTCAAAGGTCTCACTACTAGATCGGAATTATAGTGCTCTGCCTGCTTAGTCTGCCAAGAACTGGGATTACATGCATGAGTCAGATAAGGCAAAGTGAATGGCATAAGCTGCAGGATACTAATCAGCTTTTCTTCTGGATGGTTAACAACCTAAGATCCCAAGTCAGAGTTGAAGAAATAGAAGAGCCACAAGGCCAGCCAACATTTTGGACCTAGCCTTTCAAGGTCAGCGAAGACTCAGGACATAGGAGAACCTGTACTGCAATATTATGAGA
>PVKA01031075.1:0-26662 GCA_004027165.1 Ctenomys sociabilis
ATCTAAGGAGAGCATGCCTGATTGCATGTGGGTTCGATGCCTTTCACCCCACCCCTGTGAAAAAGGGCATCGGACAGTGCTGACACTCCCTGGGTGCAATGCACCTGGGCAAGAGTTGACCTCTGTCCTTGCACAACAGGGATCAGGCCTCTGTTCTTCCCTGTTGCTATAAACAAAAAGGGGGAACTGTAGAGAGCTGCGAATAGCCACGCCTTAAAGACACAGCCACGCCTTAAAGACACAGCCACACCTTAAAGACGGCGCTGGCTTCCGCCTTCCACCCCCACCTGGGGGTGAGTGCTCTCTATAACAAACAACTTCTCATTTGGCTAAGGCTGAGACTAGGGCGTTGCTTCCATGTACCTGGACCTATCGGCTGTGCCCACGTGTCACTCCAGGGTTGGACGCCTTGTGGTATATAGCTTGGGGCGGGCTTGCCCGGGGGAGGGAGAGACAAGAGGGAGAGACAAGAGCAGCAGCAGGGAGGAGAGGCGGAGGAGCGGAGCAGGCAAGCAGAAGAAGATTGTATAGGGGCCCTGAATAAATCGCGGAAAGAAGAGCTGGTTGTCGCGTCTTCCTTGCCGACGAGGTTGCGCGTGACAAGTATGCATATACAAAAGTTAGGATAGATATACAGCTACTTTCTCTTAGTTCACTGAGAATAAAGGTGTACTAATATTGTTTAGACAAGATATCATGTCTACATCTTGTCCTCTGAATAACTACTATGAAGACAACAATATGCAATACATTATTCATTCTAACCATGCTACTAACCTGTTTTGAAACTTTCATTATTTTATCTCTTCTTCACATTAAAATGAATAAAAAATGTCAATGTGTATTGTCAATATAGTCAAGGGTGAAAACTGTCAGAAATGAGACTCTGTGAATGTCTCAAGTATCACTTACTAAATCATCATGAGGTTGTAACACAGAAATGGCTAATTCCTGTTGTCACCTTCATCTTCCAAAGGCATCCTGGGAAAAATTAATCTGTGAAGTTTCTAAGTACATTGAGACTAGATAATATATGATGTTTTATTTACTGTCATAGAAAAAGCTGATAGAAAATCCTTGTATGTATATCCAGTTGTTTGGCTAAGACTAGTGGTGGTTTTATTGCCTTGAGACATTTTGGTTCTTAGTTGGATGGGAAGGTGCACGACCATTTAGTGGGTAGGAGGTGGGAATGAACCCAGATAACCCATAATGCAAAGGACAGCTTTCAGCATGAAAGAATTATTTGGCTTCCAGGTTTCAACAATACTGAAGACAAAAGCCCTACAATTTAGTAGGGCGGTACAGTTCGAGGCTTCATCTCTAGAGTTCAAAACTAAGAAACCCAACATTTCACTTTAATGAATTTCTTCTATTGTATACTAGTAATTTAGATTAGGAAGCTTCATGTTAGGCAAAGAGCATGCCTTTAGCTTCAGATAAAGCTGGTTTAAATCTTTCTTCCTCCACCTATGTGATTCTGCACCCCAAACATGCCAGAGTCTCTGCATTTGTACAGTGATGGTCTTTCAATGCAGCCAATCCTTTTCTGTGTGTGTTCATCATGTATTTCTTTTTTACACAGCACTGAGTGATGCAGAGCTGCCCTGTGTGATTTTCAAGTCTTTCTGTGCCTCCTCTCTGATTAAGAAACTCCAGTTATTGCAAACTAGCATTTCTCAGGTTGTATTTTCTCTTTTGTTTCCATCAAAAATGGCTTAACTCAAGAAATGGCCAGACTTTGCCTCCTAGGACTATCAGATAAGTCTGTTATATTTGCAAAGAGTGATTTTTTTTTTCATTTGGAAAGGTCTCAAACTCTATCGCACACCAGAAGATGTAAAGATTTGTAACTTTTTAAAAACATAGACTGATTGTATATTTCTGGGATTTATGCTTCTCTCCATCTTTCATTTCTTCCTGTACTCCCACAACAAAACCTTACTGGGTACTTCAGAATATTTTCTCTTTACAGAAGGCTAAAATGAAGAGTAAAATGTATGGCAAAACAGCTACCACGATATTTTTTGTAAAGTTGTGTTCTTTTTAATTGAGACTTTAACATTCACTGAAATTACAAAAATCTGTTTATTCTGCTGGAGGAATTAAGCTCTAAAGAGATTGTCTTGGTTTTCTTTGTTTATGATGATTTGTTAGCTCTTGACTGCAGAAATGATTTTGTTGTTTACATTAATCTATGGTGGCAGTATTAACTTCACATCATACATAAATATAATTATTGATCATTACCAGCTGTAATTCAGTGTTAGAATTACATATTTACATAATTGTGCTATTAAGTATAAACTTGAACTTCATATCTAGGGTCACAAATAACTGGAGGCTGTAGAAACGGAAAATTCTGATTATATGTCATTCATATTTTAATATACACTGTTGCAATTTTGATCAGTGTTAATGTAAATATTTTTATGTACTTTACAGCAATGAGATGCTAATGGGTGGAAATTACAGCAATATTGATCTAACTAATAAAATGTAATACATTAGCAAGGAAGGATATTTATCATATGATTCAACTATTACTATACATCATCTGTCTAAGGAACATAAGCTCCATCAGGAGAATAAAAAATTTTGAGCAAAACTCCATCAGCAGCATCCCATTCACAATCGTGTTGTTTTTCTGTTCCAGGTTTTTCAAAAACAACAATGTCATTTCTAAAACACTCAAATATTCTCTCAGGATATAATTATTACATGGAAAACACTCTATAGAAATGAACCAATCAAAAATTGTCTAGAAATGTTTTTCAGAAGCTACAAATGTCCGCATTGTTTGTCTCAATAAATGTACTATTTATAACCCATGCTGTAAGATCTAATTTACAATTTTTAGCCTCAGTGAGTTAAAATGCCTCAGAAAACACAATACTTTGTAGGCAGAATTGCAAATGAGGCTCTTTGGACCAGGACGTCAAAACTCAATAGACTTCTAAATTTTGACAGTAAGTTGAGATTTATTTTTGAGCTACCATTTTTTTAGACTCATAAAAGCAAAGTAAGAAATAATTTAAAAATTAGATAACATTTTTACTGATTTCTCTATTTTATTCCATTTTATTAGCTTGTCATTTTGTGACTCAGAATTGAAATAAAGAAATTGATATTCTTGTCTCAATCTGACTTTCTGTTTCTAAAGGTTACTATGTATCAGTGTCTTCTAGCTTTGTGAATGTTTTTCTAAATGTGAAGGTAATATATAGTAATGAGCCAACTTCCAAACTATGCCAACGATGATAAAAAACAGAACTACTTTCATTTCATCATTATCAATTCTTCAGTAGTATTTCAATGTTCAATTGCACAAGTGGTATTATGAAATGTATGGTATTCTATGCTGTTCTTTTCTAAAATTCTTAAACATTTTAACTGTGATAAAATACCCTAGTAATGTATTGTTTCTTTAAGCATATTTTTGGGTGTGCAGTTCATAGTGTTAAGTACACTCACATGGTTGTATATTCAAATGTCAAGATTTATTTTATCTTGCAAAACTAAAAATACTATACACGTTAAACAACAATACATCATTCCCTTCTCTCCCACAGTTGTTGGCAACTACTACTATTTTGGTGTCTGAATTTGACTCATGTAGTTGGTTATGTAAGTGGACTTACACAGAATTTGTCTTTTATAACCCACTTATTTCACTTAGCACAATGTTGTCCATATTTCAGAATTCTCTTCCTCTTTTAAGTCCAAATTATATTACCTTGGATTTTCCATCATATCTTTCATATTTATTCATAAATCCATAAGTCTTTGATTGCTTCCACCTTTTCTTTTCTGTTGTAATACTATGACCATGTGGACACAGCTATTCCTCACTTTCTTATTCCTTAGTGCATGGAAGCAGTACATAATATGACTTTGCCCCTGGGAAGTGGTATGTGTGCATAATGCTTTTTAGTTATTCTTCCATCTCGTTGCCCTCCTCCCATGTCTCTACCCACTTCCCATAGGCAAAAGCTCTTCTACTTCCCTGATTTCTGGGTTTTTTTTTCTATTTTGCCCTTTAAATTATTTACATTCCAAGATTCTCATGTTATAACAAACATGTGATATTTAAGCTTCTATTTGTCTAATTTTACTTAACATTATGGCCTCAATATGTATCCTTTTTTCTACCTTTGATTCACATCTATTCTTTACAGCAGAGTAGTATTCCTTTGTTCATAAATTCTCCTTTTTATTTATCCATTGATAGACTGCTTCCAAGTCATTGGGTGTTATCAACTGTGATATTACAAATGTGGTAATTCATGTATCAGTCTAATAAAATTTCTTCAGTTCTTTTGGGAAGATACTTACACCTTGGTTGAAAGAAATTTCTATGTTTAGTATTTTGGAGAATTTCTCTCCTGCTTTTCATGGTGGTTGTATTAGTTTGCCTCCCCATGATCAATGTAAAATTTTCTTTTGTTCCCCAAAGCCTCACCAGCATTTGTTATGATTTGATTGCTTAATGATAGACACTATTTCTAGAGCATAGAGCAATCTCAGTGCTATTTCAATTAGCATTTCTTGAATTACTAAGTATATTAAAATACTTTTCATTTATTTGATGGAAATTTATAGTTATTCTGTGAGGTATCTATTCATTTCAGTTAACCATTTCTTTGATTATGTCTTTGTGTTTCTTAAAACCTTTAATTGTGATTCTTCTGGGTTTATACTCAAACGTGAAATTGCTGGATCATATGATAATTCTCCTTTCAGTACCTGATATTTTGAGTGTTTTTTTTTATTATGAAAGGGTTTTGAAGTTTGTTAAATGCATTTTGTGCATCAGTCGAAGTAATTACGTGGGGTTTTTGTTTGTTCCTTGTTTTATGAGCATTATTTCTTTGCCTTCATCGTCTTCACATAATGTATTAGGTTGATTGATTTTTGTATGATGAGCTGTCTTGCATTCCTGGAATAAATTACACATGATCATGGTGTATAATCCTTTTAATGTGCTGTTGAATTCTCTTTGTTAGTATTTTTCTGAGGATGTTTGCAGCGACATCCACCACAGATGTGTAGTTCTCTTGTATGTTGTGTCTTTGACTTTGTTTCAGGCTAATGAAAGCCTCATGAAATTAGTTTTGTGAGTGTTTCCCTCCTCTTCATTTTAAAATTGAATTGGTATTTTGTAGGAGAACCACTTTCATTCTTCCTGAAATCGTGGTAAAATTCACAAGTGTAGTACATGTTCTGTGGTTTTTGTTGTTGTTTGGAGACTCTTAATTGCTGAATCAAGCTTCTTATTACTGATAAAAGTATTATTGGCTTACTGAAGAAAATTTTTTTTCTTCAGTAAGATGGGTGCACATCTTATCTCATTCCTTTTGATAGTTGTATTGAACTCCACAATTTGTGTAACTACAATTTACTTTTTTAAAACAATCCCCTTAAATCCTCTTTTATTAGATTTCAGTTCAGCTACCCAGATTTGCCAAAATTTAATTTTCATACAAAAAAAATGTAGTCTTTTTACACAAAGAGTTCATTGAACTTTCAAAGATAATTAGTCATATAATCACAGCATCATCTAGGACATTTACAACACCAAAAATTGCTCCATTCTTTTACTGTTTCATTGCCCCAGGTAACTTCTGAAATATTTTTCCTCCTCTATGTCTTGCACATATTCACATATATAAACTGGAAATCTATATTTCATTATTTTTTCATCTATAAAGAACATACTTATTTCTTGCATTTCCAAAAGCTGAGAAACTCAAGATAAACGCATGAACTGGTCAGATAGCGTCCTCATGCCTCCTGCTCCAAAGAGCTCTCCCCTCACATGCTCTTAACCTTTGACAAAGTGCCTTGAGATAGAGTTACAATGCTGCATGCACTTTAAACCTTTTAATTGCTGAGTTGCATTTCATTGTATGGACACACCACATTTTGTTTATCCTGATGGGCATTTGAATTGTTTCTCCTTATGGTTGGTTAGAAATAAAAGCCCTATAAATATTCACATAAATAGCTTCATATGTTGGCACTGTCTTGTTTGTTTTGTCAGCAAAGTACTTATGAATGGGTCTTCAGGATTGCATTTTATTTCAGGCATAATAAACTATTTTTCTAAAATATTGATATTTTTATCAGCAGTATGGAAGAGTTCCTTTTGTCCACCTCATCACCAACCAGAAATGACTTTTTTCTAAATTTTAATATTTTAACATTTGCAGTATTAATTAATTGCAGGTTTGTCTTTTCCGATGAAGGTAAATATGCTAAAATGTTTATTTTCCACTGATATATCTTTTATTTCCAAAATAACTAATCAAATTTGTGATCATTTTTCAAAATAGCTTTTGAGTGAAATTATTCCTTCCAAGGGCTGGTGAGTTAGTCTGCCAGACTAAAGCACCAGTTTAGGGAAATTTATGCAAGATAGTGAGTGGTTCCATGCCCAGCACCACATGCTAAGCCAACTCCACCCTCAGGGCAGGCTGAGCATATGATCAAGTCCTGGCATGGTGGCACATGCCTCTAATCCCAGTGCTGAGGAGGCTGAAAACAGGAGGCTCCCAACAATCCACGCTGCATAGTGAGATCCTGTAATAACCAAATATATTACAAAAAAAGAAAGAAATTAGCCCTCCAAGAGTTCAGCTCCTTGAAATAATTTTGACATTGCCTAGGTTTCATTCATATTGCTATCAAATATAAACAATATGATTTGATAATTCTATTTAGCAAAAATTGCTTGTTACTATTATTTTGATTTATATTATTTTGTTCATTCAATTGTCAAACAACTATTCTGTGTTTATTGGTGAAATATAGCTATTCTCTGAACTACCAGGTTGTACCTTTTCCTCATTTTTAAATTTGATAACTATATTAAAAGATTTACAAAAGTAAAGCTATAAGCTATAGTTAGACTTTTTCCCCCAGTTTTTTCTTCTGTTCTATTTTAGTCTTGGTTTGATTTTCTCTGCTAAGGATTGAACCCAGGGCCTTTCAGTCCTCTACTATTGAAAGGCAGCCTCAACTCTTTTGCTCCCTTCTTGAACTCCTCAAATATACTGATTATTTACTTTATACTTAAGTTTTATGACCAGCTCAGAAGTACTGTCCCTCTCCAGTATTATAAGTAACTTAAATTATTGCTTCATGTAAAATTCAATTTCTTTTTACAACTTCAGTACAAAAGTGGAATAGTAACATCACTTTATGTTGTGCCTATATGGCAAGCTAGTTACTCTAAAGCCATTGATTAAATTTTCACCTTTATTCTAGGTAGTTCTAATGTCATTTTTATCCTATATTTTAATCGAATTTATGAGTTTGTCTGTTTTTATTTAGTATCCAGGAGTTTTATTGATTGAAACTTTTAAATCCCTGTGGTTACTACTTTTACAGTATCTTCCCTTCCCATAAGTTTTTCACACTGTAGCAGCCTCCTCATAGTTGCAATACGGGAAATTTCAATTACCTTTGATCAATTGCAGAACAAAATATTAAGTAAAAATTGCAGAAATAAGCAGTCAATTTTCAAATTACAAATCATTTTGAGGGATATGATAGAAATTTGTTTCATTATACCATATCTTTGCAAGGATGGAAATCTTCCTTTTGTCCAATGTATCTACACAATGCATAGCACCACCCATTTGCCACTGAACAGTGATATCAATTGTTACCTTAATTTGCATGATATCTGGGTGTTTGTGCTTAAGTAACCCTTCTTTCACTCAATATTTTTCTAAAGGGGCTAGGGAGATGGCTCAGTAGAATAAGCACTTCCCTGGCCAGTGCAAGGGCCAGAGTTAAATCCCTAGTTCTGCCAAAAAAAATAAAAATTACCCTAGACCACAAGAGAGTGAGGCTAGAAATTTAGATATGTCAAAGAGAAATCATAAAGTGCTTTCTTTAAATTGAAAAGTGAAAGTACAGTAATATAAACAGGGTTTGTTTTTGATTGTTTGTTCTTTATGATACAAAACCTAGCTCTACATGCATGCTAGGCAAATAGTGTACTTCTGATCGATATCCCTAGTTACTGATTGGGGTAAGAGGGCATAGGGGAAGGAGGGAAGGTAGAATGAGGAGAGGAAGAGTGGGATAGGGAGTAGGGAGAGAGAGAGAGTAATGCTTTTTATAAAGTTATTAATACTATGGAATTAGACCTCCATTCTTCCCACATTTCAAATAAAATCATATGTATATTAGCAACCTAGCAAATTAATTAATGAATTTTGGGAGCAAAATTCAGTCAACAGAATTTTCATCATATTATAAATGAGATTTTTTTTCCAAAGGAATGCCATTAAATTTTTGTATATATCTTAATGATAGATCTTGGAATTAAAGTTCCTAAGAGTTTTTTGGAAGAGTTTCCACGCTATTTTAGGAGAAAGCCGTGAAACTCAGAGCATACTTCTAGTTTGCTTGTCTACTGTTATGAGACTTTAGGATCAATCCCAAGCAACACACACAGACACACAAACAGACAGTCTCACACACACACACACACACACTCACACACACACTGAATCATAAAATATGAAAATAATATTTTCCTCATTTACTATTTACCTTATGTTTTCTAATTTTACTGCCTTATATGCCAAGAACATTATTAAAATTTAGTGATGAGAGCTACAACTCTCACTTTTTCATGAGAGGAAAATGAGATATGAAAAATTGTTCCTTGATGAAATATACATGGAAAGCTATTGTCAAAGAAAAATAACACTCTACTGTATAAAAGTAGCACATCTTTTTTATCCATTTTTCAGTTGATGGATATTTGGATTGTTTCCAAGATTTAGCTCTGACAAAGTGTGCTGCTATAATCATGGGTGTACATATATCACTTTGGTATGAAGTTTTTAATTCTGAGCATGGGAAGATACTCGGCAGTGGAATAACTTCATTGAACAGGACTCCTAATTCTAGTTTTTGAAGAATCTCCACACTGATTTTCACAGTGGTTGCACCTATCTACACTCCCATCAACAGTGAAGAAGGGATCCTTTTTCTCTTCAGTACCATCAGTATTTGTTGTTGTTGTTGTTTTGTTTGTTTGTTTGTTTTTTATGATAGTCCTTCTTTATGGGATGAAATGGAATCTTAGTGTTATCTTAAGATTATAATATGCAGCTCATGTAAATGGTTATGGTTAACAACTTCTTTGGATAATTCACTATTGTTGTGGAATGCTGGACTGTGTTGGATTGTGTTGTTGAGTTCAGGCACCTAAATTAGTTGAATGACAATGGAATGCCCATCTTTGACAGGTGCAGACAAAGGAAGGGGTATAGAAATTAAGAATCATGATGTGTGTGTGTGGACAGTACAGTTGGGATAGATAATGCCATGTTTCTACATAATTCTATGAGAGGCAAGATTTGCACTAATGGTGGTTGGACAGGCTATTATGTCGGCTTCTAGTACTATGGACAACCACTAGGAAAATAACAAGGTAGAAAGTGTTAATTATTGAATCTTTTATGTAATTCAGGTATAAAAAATAAGATACGCAAACAGCTACACTCTCTTAATTTACTTATGAGACATCTGCTATAATAATGTCTGTAAATATAATATCATGTATGTACCTTCTATGATACCAAAACATTATGAAAACAGTTTACAATGTATTAATTTATAAATCCATCTTGTCAAGGTATCTTAAAAAAATAATAATATGCAGCTCAGTGGCACAAGCACCTGTCTGGCAAGTGCAAAGTCCTGAGTTTGATTTAGGTACCTAATAACAATACTACTACTACTACTACTACTACTACTACTACTACTACTACTAATAATAATAATAATAATAATAACAGAAGAAGAGGAGGAGGAAGAATTGTTAAATTCCTATCATTTTGTTTTAAAGTTCTTCATCATTTTTATTCTTTTTTCTCTTTAAAATAAAAAATAAGAAAATAACATTTTATATTAAATATAATTTTTCAGTCCTTCTACTGTTCTTGTTGTCATATTATTAAACAAAAACCACAAGCTAAGAAACATATGCAACTAGATTTTGTTTTTTGTTGCTTTTTGCGGTACTAGGGATTGAACTCAGGACCTTGCCCTTGTCAGGCAAATGCTTATTCTACTGAGCTATCTCTCCAGCCATAGATTTTAATTACACTCATAAGAAAAAAGTTTAAAAACTGGTTTTAAAATCTTATTTTTCTGAAGCAAATAGACTTTATGTACTACGAGAAGTAACACTAAAATGCTTCCTTCCTATATCATGAAGAGAGTAAAACAGAAAATGCATACCTCACTCTGCTCCAAATCTATTTCACCAAAAGTCATCTTCTCCCTTTATGGTAACTACATCATAACTCTTTCAACAAATATGAACTGAGTGGAAAAGACCTCATTTGGGTAATGAGCTCCAGCTGCAAGTCAGTCCTCCAAATGAACCAATGTGCTCACCTCTTTGCTCACTTGCATTTACCAAGAATGACTGCAAAATATGCTAAAAACACAATTTGGAATCAAGAGATGTAGGCCAAAGCAGCCTATCCTTGGTACCCATCCCATCTAATTCAGCCCCAAACCAGAATGCTGACCATCCATACTGTTGCCTACCAAGTCATGCCTGTCAGGGGAACACAACTCAGGAGAGAACGTCCCTGGGCTTTGCTCCTTGGGGCAATGCACAGAGAGGCCTCCCTCTGCCCCAGGCCTGAGCCTGGGGTCCGGCTCACAAAGAGTACCAAGTAGGCTTGTATTGTGTCTGCCTGGGGGACTTTTAGTAGTGATGCTTCACGTGCACTGGTTTCTGTCACTTTGGACACAGCCAGGCTGTGACCAGAGCACAGCAAACTTGCTTTCCAGAC
Source organism: Ctenomys sociabilis (assembly GCA_004027165.1). Taxonomy (NCBI): domain Eukaryota; kingdom Metazoa; phylum Chordata; class Mammalia; order Rodentia; family Ctenomyidae; genus Ctenomys; species Ctenomys sociabilis. Next base: position 10,836 of record PVKA01031075.1, read on the forward strand.
ATTCATCTCTCACTTCCAGATCAATAATTTTCTCTTTAGCAGCAAAATTTTTGAAATGTATCTGTAATTCTTTCAAAAATTAATGATATTTAAGTCTTTGTTATGAGCAAAAGGGACTTTATTTCATTTCTAATACTATTAATGGGTACTAGGTATTTATAATTATTTAATATGAGCACAGATTAGTGTCTTTGTTCTGTGTGCTGTATAATCTCTGTAGTGTTCTAAGACAGATGTCTTAGAAATCCATTCAACTTTTCTATAACTCAATTCATTTTCCTGTTATAAAGGAGACATGACCCAGCCTAGAATGTGATTTCTTTACATATAGAGGAGTTAATGTTTACCCAAATTTAAATCTTTTAATGTATTATAGCTTGTGGATTCCAAGGTTTCATATTTGCTTCTCAGTTTCAAGGACTTGGTTGGCTGGGCTTCTCTTTACTTCCAGTAGTGCTGTTGATCCCTTAATACAAACAGTGGGGGGAGAAAAAGGAATCAATACAGTTTGAATCAAATCAAGGGAAATAGACAGAAGGTCTTGCTGCTACTCTGATTTGATTTTCCTTTGTTTGCTTATTTCTGTTATTCAAAAGTTCCTTTTAAAAGCAAGTAAAGATTGTGAAACAGTTCTAATATATCCTGTTCCTTCATCGCCTTTCTTTTGCACACACCAATTGAGCATTACATTATAGCACCTATGATAACCATTTTGCTGAACAGCTATTATTAAAGTCTTCTTGGTTCCCCAGGCTGTGTGGACCTATAGATTTTTCCTAAGTCCTGGAACCAGCTACCACTGTACTCTAAGTTCTAGCCTTGTCAAATTAATGTACCGCTTATACAGTCAGGTATTCACCCGTCTTTCTTTCTCTTCTGTTTTTGTTTCCACGTAACACTCTTTCTACTTGAGTCAGAAGTGTCCTCATCTTCTAATCTCCCAACTCTTCTAACACTCTTCTCTCTTGCTATCATTATCTCACTTTACAGTATTAGGTTTAAAATCTACTTCATCAATGAATCTTTCACAGCCACTCTTTCTGTTAGATAAACTAGTATTGACAGTCTTTTTCTTCACATCTCATGGGTAAGTCTGGCATCTCTCTAGTGTCACAGTGCTGATAACCTTTTCATTTACCCACTAGAAAGTATGCTTCATTAAGGTGGTGATGTTTAACTCTTAGTTCACCATTTTCTTCCCTAAAACTATGCTTAACCAATACTATGGTGTCTAGTAACTGTGGTGTACTCTTGAAATTTGTTTGAGTGTTTATATGCTTCTACTAAATTACAAATTGCTTGAGCACAGAAGCCTTGTCTGACTAATTTCTAGGTCTCCCTCAGAAAACCAAACATAAATAAGTGGTTAATTTTTGCTTAAGTTCCTTGCTTAAAATAATCTAAAATTATTTCATAACATTTTGGAAACTCTGCTTAATTTGCACTGAGTTTGTAAACCAGAAACTTGACTGAATCTTCCAACTTCATCAGGTTTTGAAATTTATTATTTCCTCTTGCCCAGACATAAAGCATCAGAGATGCTCCAGAAAGAGACACAGTTCCCTATTGGTAAGAGACCAGACCAAGAGTCCTTCCTGGAAGGGAGTCCACTCACTCATAAGATTCCATGTTCAACATTTCAGGCTCAGAGGTATTACTGTGAGGTTTTACTTTGAGAGACAAGATATAATGATCCTAAAGAACCACCCCTTATTTCTGTTCCTTTCTAAGTTTATACCATTCTGAAAGATATATGTATGGTATATGAGATAATTGTGTATGGGGCATATGGAATGGATATATATGAAATTAAACCTCTTGTTCACCATTGGAAATATTAACCAGATTGGTGGAGCAACATGTATATGAAAACAAATTAAATTCTTATTGATAAATTGATACATCAGACATGTACAAGTTATGGGGAAACTTTTTTCTCTTAAGTTGATTTAGTTGCTATGTGTATTGCTGTGTGTCCTTTGCATTTAAAGTTTCCTCATTTATAAAAGGGTATAATGATGCAGACCTCTTCACAATATCACTGTATCACTTAACTAATTAATACTGTAATTATAAAGTACTTAGAAAATTTACTGCACTGTACAAATGCCAAATGTTGTTGTGAGAATCATTTGAGCACTCAGCTCATCTAAATTTACTACTATAGCAGGAAAAGAATTTTAAGCAGTAAGAAAACCTCAGCTATATGTACTAATTAATCCAACTTAAACATTTATACTGTAAACATATTGCTAAAATATGCATTTTAGAGAAGGCCATCATTAAAGTTATCCTTTAGAGTTTGAGTTGATTTGGTTGAGGTCTGCATAAGGTGAATTTTGCTTTGGCCTTGTTGAAGGACAATTTACATTATACTTACCTTATGCATAATTTTTCTGTTTATTCATTTGTTTCATTGAATGTAGATTGCCAGCAATTTACATAATATTCACTTTTAACTGAGTATACAAGAAGGAAATTAACTCACTATGTTTTTCTCTGTAGTGAAAAATTTGAAAAGAAACAGTACTTTTTTTAAACTGTTGTGCTATTATTTTAGTCTAATATTCATTAGGGGACCTTTACTGGAAACAATATATCCTAGATTGGAAGATAGAATTTTAATGTGTGCTTTAGGGAGAGCTTGGTTTGGCAGCAAGGGCTACATCATCTCTAAAGGTGAAATCTATAGGTCTCAGAGTTAGTAAAACACTAGAAAAATTAAATGGAACTCTATGTATATTGTAATAGTACATTAGAAGGAAAAACACAATAACTAATTGTCTAGGTAAAGAGGTTTTGCTTTTTTTTCCTTTAAATGAAGCAGCTACCTAAAATTAAGAACTGTTTCCAAATAATAGCATTTGATCCATTATAGTGGAAAGCTCATCTTTGCATTTAGCTATCTCAATTCCTTCAGGAAACAAAAAACATGCTAATTTGTCATTTGGCTCGCCATGTTAGTTTTTCTCCATATAGCTTGCACTACAGCTGCTACATTGAGTGTGAAGGACACTATACCATTGGTTAATATCATCCAACCTATAGGTAAAGAGGTTTTGCTTTTTTTCCTTTAAATGAAGCAGCTACCTAAAATTAAGAACTGTTTCCAAATAATAGCATTTGATCCATTACAGTGGAAAGCTCATCTTTGTATATAGTAAATCTTTCTAAAGTTCTTTCTCTAAGAGATCTAAGATATATATAAAGAGCTGCAAAACATTGTAATGACAATAGTAAAACAGAAAAAGAAACACCTTGAAGTTCTTATATTCGCAAGCATCATTAAAAATTTGGATAAGCCTCCAATTAGTCAAAATTTCCTAAGACCACTTGGACAATGGATCACAAAAGTTTTCATTGGAAAAACTATAAATAAACAAATGAGACACTCCTGCTATCTACTGATTCCCTTGTAGCAAATCCTGTCTGGTCACACAGATGACCACCCATTGGAAATGGCCTCCCCTTTATAGTAATAAAATAATGTTGGCATTATGCATCAGAATATATAGTTAAAGAGTCAATTTAAGTAATGAAACTTTGATCATATCTACTTTGTCTCTCTTGGGCCCTAGACCCATCGGGTAATTTATAGTTTCTAAACCATCATAATGAAACAAATCAAACTATCATCATTTTAATTTAAAAACGGAGTGTATGCTTAAGATTCCAAAGCACTGTCTTGGCAAATGTTTTACAAAGAAAGTTCACATTTTACAAAAACTGTGTGTTTCCTAAGCAATAGAATAAATATGTTGGTATAACTGTTTTGGGACATTTTTTCACCAGTATAATAAAAATAAAACATTCTGAAACATATTTACATCTGTCTTTCTCTTTTCATCTCCTCCCTCTTACATTATATTAAGTTAAAAACTCATGCTTTTGAGTCATCAAATGTGCAGAATCTTTTGTGATACACATTCTTATGTAAATTTTAAAACTTAATTGCAAGAGTGGGAACTTTGTAAGTGCAGTTGAGTCTTAAAATCAATGAATTCAGTTTTAATATTACATTCATTTTCTAACACAGTTGATACACTGATCTTTGAGAAAACCTCAGCACATTCCAAGAGCATCCTAGGCAGCACTTTAGTGTGATAGGCAAATATGTTGAAAACTTTCATATTTTCAGCAATTGGACAGCTCCACTGATAGTCATACACCTTTCATACTCACGCCTGAAGAACATGAAAGAACATTTGTCATGAGCTTGACAATAATGCGATGCATTGTTTTTAATAAAGATCAAAAGTAGTTATTCAACAATAAATAAATATAATTATGCATCGTTAGTCTTCCTGGCTTTGTCTTTATATTGTGTGTCCTATTATTTGTGACAAGAATTTGAGTGATGGCTATATGATGATGTTTTGACTGATAAATCATCTAAAACTTGAGAAGCTACATAAGTCAACATTACCAAAAATCAAGTAAAGTCACAACAATTATGTCATGTGAAATATTGCTATTTTCAATTACATTTGTATAACAGAGAAGTACCTCTAAGATTTGATGTGTTGAGATATACAGGAGAAGCTCTAAGGAAGTCACAAAGTCTAATCGTTCATCTAGTTTAAACCATTCTTTACCTTAAGCTTTAACTCTCTTGGGAAAGACCTTTGTTCTCCCATATGATCTTAAATCCTCTTTTCAATTAAAGTGAGAAAGATGTGTTTATTTTTTTTCAAGAACTGTGTTAATTGGATATTTAATTAAACTTTTTCTTCCTAAAATGATTGAGAGTTACATGGTACTTGAATTATCTCGGTAAGTGGTCTTCAGCACTTTTGGCACAGGGGTTTCCTGAAAGATCATTTTTTCCATAGACTGGGGTTGTGAAATGATGTGGGAATGATGCAAGCTTATCAGATTTACTGTGCATTTCACTTCGACTATATTGTCCTGTATGAGATGACGAAAGCATTGTGTAACTCACCGTAATGCAAAGAATACCATGAGACCAAACTTGTTTCCTACAACCAGAAGGACCCTTTTGGGGGTGATGGGAGACAGTAATACCTGAAGTGCATTACTTATGTCCAGTATACTGTACAACCTGGTTTTGGTTGTTGTCATTGCAGAAGACCAGAAGACCCTCCTTCACAAAAATAGGATGTTACAAGTGAAGCCAGGCTTATCCCTGTTTTTTCATCGATCCCAAGCTGTTTTGCCCTGACTTTAAATCAGGATGAATAGATGTAAAATTGTCTCAAGCATAATATAATAACCATTAACGTTTTTTTTTTTACAAGCAGTTGACCTTCTAGCATGGAAAAAGTTTATGCACCTTGGTTGTTTACAAATGATTAACAGATCCATTCCTTCCAGGTTGGAGGTCTGTTGTAGTTGGGAAGTAATGTTCAAACTCTTGAAAGGTGAGGTAGGTGATCATGTACCAGCTAGAAAAAGAAAGATCTAGCTCTTTGAACAGTCTCTATGAATATTTGAAACATTGTAAAATTCTCAGTGTTTATTGATGATACACCTAATGACAGCTTGTCTTTGAATGCAGCCACTTTATCTGTCAACTTGAATACAGCTGTTGTTCTCCCTTGATGTGACAGACTGAATAAGTTGAATGTATCAGTCAAATAAGAAAATTTTACCACCTATTTTTGTCACTGAAAAACATTGCCAATATTAATTGATTTCCTAAAATAAATCTTTGGAGTGGCTATTCTAAACGAAATCTATCCAGTGACCAACCTTCATGAAACTATCTCACTTTTTTGTGTAAAAGAAGACATTTGTACTCTGCATTTATTTCATCTTGGAAACACATTTACAGACATGAGTCAAGCATATATATTTTAATGTAGTTGATAACTTTAATTACATCTTGAAAAATGTCAAGTTCAGGTGACAACATTTATCTAGCCAGCATTTTTCTATAGATGACATCATGTATAGATTCACATTGAGAAGCAAACTCTTTGATCCAAGGAGGGACAACAGAAAGCCATGATATTCTGACCATCCAAGAATATACTAACACAAATTGGCCATCTCATTGCCACTATGATACCATAGAAAGACTTGAATAGTTCTGCAGCTTTAATTTTTTATTTATGTAACAATGTGCATAAAACATATCTGCATGAACATTTTCCTGCGAATGTATTCCACAGAAATTAAAAAGAATACATTTGAGTCACATGTAGGGAAGGGCATTGGACTTGAGTCTATAATGCTGAGTATAATAAATCAGACACAGAAGTTTAAATACCATAGTTTCTTACTGAGGGCTGATGAGAAAGTGGGTATCTGTATGGGGGGCAGTTAGGGATAAAGAAAGACAAAGAGACAAAATTCAAGGTACAAAGAAGACCAGGAGGAGTTTACCTCTAATGGATTGGCTCAACTACCTCTAAAATTGGCTCATTTTTATTGTCTAACCAGAAATGCAGTGGGGGGGATGGGGAGATGGCTCAGTGGAATAAGTGCTTCCCTGGCAAGTGCAAGGACCTGAGTTCAATCCCCAGTTATGCCAAAAAAAGTGCAGGATGGAATTGTAGCACATATTTCATGGAGGAAATGTAAAATGGGTGAATAAAAATTAAATTAACTAGGAACTAGACTCTCTGTAATCCCAGATGTCTATATTTTGACAATCACCCTCAGCAGATGCTGTTTTGCCTAAGGAGTGCCAGGTTCTTAGCGTTCTGCCCATATCCAAGGAGCACACAACCTTCCCTACACCTCTGTGTTCCTGAAGCTAGGTCTTGCAGACTGCAGGAGTTAAGTACCCCTAATCCACATAGCCTGGTCCCCAACAGTTTCTCTAACATGAGAAAACCAAAGTATAAATGATTTTAAAAGTAAGATAAAAACAGATCAGTGGATCAAGTGCCTGCTTAAGCAAGCACAGGGCCCAGAGTTCAATCTCTGGCACCACACGCTGAGCCAGTGAAAGGAGTTGAGGCATGGTGGTACATGCCTATAATCCCAACTCTGGGGAGACTGCAACAGTAGAATCACTATGAGACCAAGCTGCATAGAAAGACCCTGCATAAAATTAAAAACAATTAAAAAGAACCCTAAAAGTAAGGTAAAAAAAAATAGATGGTAGGAGACAGGGAGGTGGACTGTGTAGACCGGGCTCTAAGGAGAAGGGAGATCGTGGAGCAAGTAGAGAGAGGAAGTAAATAAGATCAAGATGTGACATTAGTATCAATATCCCACAACAAATATATTTATTGTGAATTGTGAGCATGAACTAGTTTTTTAAAATAATTGATGCTTTACTGTCAAAATCAGTAGACTCATAAACCTGGACTTCATGCATCTTCTCTAGCAATTGTGATTCAATGTCCTCAGTTATTATAGCTATTCATCTAGATATAGTGCTGGCTAGAAAAGCAAAACATGCCTCCTTTTCAACTGAACTTCTTCTAAGAGTTCATGACAAGCATCCTTAGCAGCAGGAAGTATGAACTCTTGCCAGCAGTAAAGGATTTTTTTAGTTTTAACAATACAGTCAGCCACTACAGATGATGTTTTTATACAGACATATTTGTGAAACAGTGGCCTTCAATAATTGTTTCTCTTTTTTGTGTTTCTGTTTTTTTCTTTCAAAAAATTCCAAAGGATGATCTTTCCGTGCAGAATATTTTGTGGTCTGGTAAAGCATATCTGAAGGTTTCATGGCTTTTTTAGATAAAGAAAAACTGCATCTTATATCACACGGGGTTGGAGGATGAGTCTTCTACAGCAGTGCACCTATAATTTAAGCAACACTGTAAGCATGTTTTTTAATGAAAGCCTTCTTTTTTACTGATCTTAGAATTTTCTATGATCTTATTGTGGATCTTTCTCTCTTTTCAAAGAAGTTGCCCAATAACATTTCTTTTCTACATCGTTCAGTGAGAGTTAACCTCCTGTCATTAGTTTACCAAAACTGACTGAGACAAGAATCATAGAGGGAAGTGGCATTGGGAGAAGTAATGAATAATAATATGGGGCATAAAAGTGGACTAAAATAAATGCCAGATTTTGATTTAAAGTCTGATGTCATAAGCAGTTTAATTGTCACTTATCACTCAATAATTGGATTATGATATGAGTGTGCAAGAAAACGACATACAGTGAGCTCTGTGAAATCTAACCTCCCTACTAATGTTAATCTGATTGACACCAACTTTCCAGGCTAGCATCAATGCCTCAGCTCTATCTCAAGTCATCAGACATTAGCTTCTGAAAAGAGCTGTCACCTAGATTCTCGGATGCAGAGTTCACAGAAGGATTTATGCTCTTGTGAGAACGTAATGCTGCCCCTAATCTGACAGGAAGTGGAGCTGTGGCTGTGATCTGAGCATCAGGGAGTGGCTGTAAATACAGATGACGTCTCAGTCTCTTGTTTGCTGCTCAATTCCTGCCACGTGGTCAGGTTTCTTATATGGCCCCAGGGTTAGGGACTCCTGCCACAAGTCACAGGGTGATGGATCAAAAAATATTTTGTTAGCCCTCAGGGATGTTCAGGTCATCCTCAAGCAGGATTGCAGAGACGATTTTGGTTTATTGCTTACATAGCATAATGGTGGTTTCATAAGTATTTGAAAGAGGCCTTAAACAGAAATTTAATTGAAGTTTTTCAGTGATGGTTGATAGTATGAAATCTTTTGTATACTTCCTTCATCTGTCTTGCCATTTCAGAAAATATGTGCCCTAATTCACACAACCAATAATATTGTCTTCATGAAACAGCAAAGCCTTTTGAAGTAGTAGTGATGATACTTGCATTGGGCTTGGAACCAAGAAAGCAATTGCTTTCTTCTCTTTTCTACAACTCAGGTATTTTTGCAGGTCTATTCGTGCTTTATGCTGAGTTCCCTCCAAAATAAGTTCAAGTTTAGTGAACCATCGGTGTTAACAAAACCATTATTCTGCTGACATCTATTTCTGCTTTCCAATTTAGAACTCACAAAATTGATGAAGTATACTGTGCATATTATGTATGAGTAACATTGTGCTCTATATGCTAAATAAAGCAGAAAACAGACAAAGTAGAAGCTATAGGCCAGAAGGTCATAAATCCAGTAAACAAAAATGAAAACTCTGTAATGTACAGTGACAGTCTGGAAAGTGGAATCCAGTTCTAATTTTATTTTCTTCCACATTGACAAGGCATCCCCAAATCAATTAATTTTGAGGTTGAGCCTTAACTTCTCTTGAACATTTCTAGGCCTGGCTCAAACTATCTTTAATTACTCCTAAAATCTGCTTTTTTCAGTAAAGGGCCTTGCAGTTTCCATTTCTCATGAAAGAGAAAGGCAACCTGGGAAAGTAGGTGGGGAACAAAGACCAAACACATCTCAGCTTTCTGAAAATTCATTTAGTAACACTTTGGTAAGAGTGTATTCTTCATACCATGATCTTTTCTGCAAATAGAATATTGTGAAACTCTAAGGAAGGGAATATCACATTAGTGGTTTTTCTACATCTGTTACCCACAGTCAGCAGCAAACATCAATAGTGAGTAGAATTTTGAGTTTTGAAATGTACATCAAAAGCCTATTGAAGTGACAGAAGGAATGGCAAAATATCCTTAGGCAAACACCTTTTAGACTGCTAACACAGTCTAGTACTACTTAAGATGTGATTAAATTTCAAATTTCAAGGATATGTTTTTTCTTCAGGCTTGTTTTTTGTAAAAGGGAACTACTAGTGACTTTTGTGCTGCATTAGCGTTGAGTTTTATTTTTCTGTTTCTAAATAAAAGGATTTAACATGCAAATACATACTTATTTCCCTCCCCAGTGAATATACTTCTATGAAACCTACTATATCCTATTTGTGACTTGTTAGTCAACATTCTGTCATAATCTTTACAGTTTCCAATCTTACTAGTTAAGAGATGCAAGCCTCATGATGTCAGTAAGTTACGCTTTGTATCAACCAGGGAAGTGCATATTTTCTAAAGATTTTACCTGGTCTTCCTTTCAGTCTATAAAAATTTCATTAGGCACCTATATTCTTCAAATCAGACTCTTCTTGACCCATGGAAATAATAATAATAATAATAATAATAATATTTTGTGGTTTTTTGCACTATACTGAATCAAAATATTATTTAATATAATCTGACAATCAATACAGTATTTTTATATTACATTTAAAAGAAAAGAAATGTGTGATTCAGAACAATCAATAACCCAAGTTGGGTACTAAATGGCAGCATCAAGATTCAGGTCCATATTTTTTTTCCAGTTTCCTAGCTTATGCCACTCTACTATTCCATTTTCTTTCTTTCTTTTTTTGTATTTAGTACACACTCTATAGGGTCTCACAACACAGTTTGGACTCATTGTGATCCTCCTTTTTTCAGCTTCCCAAACTCTGGGATAGCAGGCGTGTGCCACCTTGCCCAGTCTCAGTCCCCCTTTCAGCACACTCTGGGGGTGGGGGCCAGCATGGCACACATGTGCCTGAGCAGGCACTTTAATCCACTGATCTATCTGCCAGCCCCCTTATTTCCTTCGCCCTTTCACTTCAGTAGCATTTTTTGGTGACTTACATGGTAAAATCTTTGGTGTATCTAAGTATCATTATAGGGCTGGGGATATGGCTCAGTGGAGGAAGTGCTTCTCTGCCAAGCACAAGGGCCTGAGTCCAATCCTCACTTCCACCAAAAATAAAATAAATAAATAAATATCATTATAATCGTTTTACTTTTCAGTATACCTGAAAAAAATTCAATATTTGGTATAGACAAAATATAAAGATTTTGCCAATATTTAAGTAATTTAATATTTATGTAGAATGTTGTTAGTTTGTTTGGTATTAAGTTTTAGTTTCATAAAAATTGCAGATTATGATACATGTAAATCCCAAAATGAAAACTTATTTATTAATAAATGGTAATTAAGCATAGAAATTAAGCACTATTTCAGAAAGAGGATATTTATCAGAAAGGAAAAGAAAACAAGATTCTGAAAAGGGAAGGATAATGGGCCAGGAAGGAGGGAACCCAATAATAGCAAGTATTAAATAAATTAACCAACCATACTCATAGTACCTTTATAAGTTGTCAAGCAAAGTTCTAGGAGGGATATACAGTAATTAAAGTTATCATGAGTTCTGGCTTATTTTCTAATCAAAGTAAAAATATCAAAAACAGTAAGAAAAAATTAGCTTTGATAAGTATTAGTAATATATAAATACCAATCAATAAATTCACTGCACTAAATGAGTTTAGTACTAAATGAATTAGTGCATGATTCTCAATCATGCACTAATCCGAGTAGGTTAGGGTACTTGAAAGAAGAAAAAGTTCCCTCAATTTGTATTCAGATTTATATATGCTTAGAGCTTTTGCCTCCTCCTCCCCTTCTCCTTCCCTATCTTCTCTTCTTCCTTTTCCCTCCTTTTTTCTCCTATCTCCTCTCTCTGTGTCTCTTTTCTGCTTTCCTCCTCCACTCCTTTTTACTCTCATGATTCCATCTCAGTAAATGTGACTTAGGAACACTCCAGAGGCAAACTTTCACTGATAGGAGCAGGCTTTGCATTACAAAACTTTGTAGACACTAACCAATGGGACAGGTAGCTTGTGTATCTGTCGGACACTGTTCCAGTTGTGCTGCTTTTTGCTCATTGTGCAGTGGGAGTGTACAGTGGGGCAGTGCTCAGTCAGAGCCCTGGATGTCTGGAGGCAAAAGGAAAATCAGTTGAGATGCATAAGGCACAGTTGGGAAGTGTAAAGCAATAATCACAGAAACAGAAGAGAAAATACAGTAGAAGACCAACTTTGTGGGACTTAGGAACACTCCCCCAGAACAGAACTTGCTCACAAACTGGGACTTAATCTATTTTCTATTTTCTCGTATAATACTGATGATATGTTAACCTCAGAAAGTACAAGTTTAGTGATCCATAAATACTACATTTTGCTGGAAGGAGAACCAAGGGCAATGTTTTCATGATTCAGAACACTCAGTATAGTTTCACAGAAGTGCAATCTTGTAGCTCTGGAAATTGTTGCGAGAATAGATGAGTATAAATGGGAGACAAAAGAGAAAGGTTTTGCTGATATGAATATGTCATCAGATGATCAATTGTTTGTGTTGTTGATAGTGTGATTGTTAGGATTATCTGAAAAAGCAAACAAGATGATTGACCAAGTGATAAGACCTAAAAAATAAATATTCAAAAGTAAAATAGGACCTTATCCTGTGTAATATCCTGATAATTAAAGAAGTCATATTTTTCTCTTTGTCTGAAATTCCAAAAATAATTCACATCCTCCTGAAAGTTTAGGGAACACTTGAAATTTTTTTTAAGGCTATCTGTATAGTAGGTAAATTTGAAATATTCTAACACTTGTTCTAATAACATGAAAAATCTCTTCCACTAAACAAACTTTGGAGGCTTCTGTTTGTATAGAAAACTTGACTTTTCACAGTACTGTGAAACAGTCTAAACATAATTATCCCTGTCAAGTGAAAAAAAGACAGTAACACATTTTTGTTTGCTTGTTCTTTTTTTTTCAAATTAGAATAGATTCAATAATTAATAAATTGCAAATTGTTTCCATAGTGGTTTTTTGTCATACAAGGTGCATATATGATATTCTATTTATAAGCACTATTGGAGCAGATGCCTCTATTCAATGAATTGGGTATGTATCTGTATACCTATCATTTTTTTAAAAGCTGGATTATAGTGCACTTTCAATAATTAATACTTTTTATATTGTTGTCTTCCTAGTGGCTATCCATAGTACAAAAAGCAGATAGGATATCCTGTCCAAACACTATTAGTGCAAATCTTGCTTCTCATAGAATTATGCAAAAGTACTGCATATTTATCCTAACTGTACTGTTTATACAAACACAGAATGGTTCTTCCTTTTATCCCCTTTTTTTGGTTAACTCCTGTCAGAGATGGGTATTCTATTGTCATTCAATTGTTATAGGTGCTTGAATTCAGTGAAACAATCCAACACAGCCCAGGAATCCACCATAGTACTGGGTTATGCGAAGAAGTTGTTGACTAGAACCATTTACAGCTCTGTTTATTATTACAGCCTTATTTTATATACCTCATTTATATACTTTTCTACTGGATGGCTAAGACCGAGATAAAGCAAGACCTATATAGCAAAACATGTAACTTTTGTATATGATGAGTCAAGTCCCATCAGGGTTTATCCTGTAACTCTGTACCTCACTTTGTAGATCCTTTGTCAGTGTCAGACATGTGGATAAGTCACGGCTATTGTATGACAAGTTTGCTCTCTGTGAGAGCCTGAGAGAAAGTTTACTCTTCATGTGATTCTCCTTAGGCACACTATAGATCATCGATCACATTCCTCTGTGGCTCCATAATCTCCTTGATCAGAAAATTTGGGGCACAACTGAGTTCCATATTACAGTACAGGATCTCCTATGTCCTGAGTTTTCACTGACCTTGAAAGGCTAGGGCCAAAATGTTGGCTGACCTTGCAGCCCTTTTATTTCTCCAATTTCTGATCTGCAAAATTAGGTTGTTAACCATTGAGAAGAGAAGCCCTGAAACATATGCTGTTCAGTTTACCCTATCTGACTAAATTCTTTTTACTTGTTATACCTTTCCATTTGTATTTCTTCTCTGATTTCTTAAACTAGGGAGACTACACGATATTTGCACATGTGTGTCTGGTTTATTTCACCATTGAGTATATGTTCAAGTGGCATCTACTTAAATATAAATGCTTCAAGTTTGTCATTCTTTATAGCTGAGTAATACTCCATTGTATAAAAAATATACACCTATTTCAACCATTTCTCATGTGATGGGCATCTTGATTGATTCCAAGATTTGGCTATTACAAATTGTTCTGTTATAAACATAGGTCCACATATATCACTATCATATGATGTTTTCAGTTCCTCTGGGAAAATTATGAGATCTTGTACAAGACAAATAGGTCCTCTATCACCATTCCTACTTTGGAATCATTAGCTATAGCCATTAGACAAGAGGAAGAAATAAAAGGAATAAGAATAGGCAAAGGAGAAGTTAAATTATCACTATTTGCAGAAGACATTACACTTTACTTTGAAAACCCAAAAAATTCCACTAAGAAGCTACTAGAATTAGTATACAAATTCAGTAGTATAGCAGGATACAAAATCAATACTCTAAAGTCAAAGACATTCCTCTACACAGATAACAAACACACTGAGAGGGAAACTAGAAACAATACCTTTTACAATAGCACCACAGAAAACGAAATACCTTGGAATTCACTTAACCAAGGAAGGAAAGATCTTTTCATGGAAAATTACAGTACCCTAAGAAGAGACGTCATAGAGGATTTCAGAAAATGGAAAAATATTTCCTGCTCCTGGATAGGAAAACAAACATTGTGAAGATGGCCATACTCCCAAAATTCTTGTATAGATTTAATGCAATACCTATCAAACTGCCACCAACATACCTCCCAGACCTAGATAAATCATACCTAAAATTTGTTTAGAAAAGCGAAAGACCTAGAATAGCAAAGACAATCCTGGCCAACAAAGGCAAGGCAGGAGACATCACAATTCCTGACTTGAATTTATACTACAAAGCCACTGTTATAAAATCAACATAGTATTGGCAACAAAACTGATCTGCGGATCAATAAAATAGATTAGAATAAGTAGAGGCCTCTATGAACACACTCAGGCACCTGATCTCCAACAAAGGGGCCAACACGCTCACTGGAAGGAAGATATCCCCTTTAACAAATGGTGCTGGAAAAATTGGCTTTCTACATGCCAAAAACTAAAACTTGACCCAGGTCTATCACCATGCCCTAAGTGAAAATCAAAATGGATTAAAGATCTGAACATTAAAACAGAAACACACAATCTCCTGGAAGAGAAAGTAGGAGGAGCTTTTGAAGACAGGGATAGGCAAAGTGTTCATGAATAAACATTTATTCTCATGGGAAACACTTGAAAGAATTAACAAGTGGGATGAACTCTTCTTGAGAAGTTTCTGCACATCAAAAGAAATGAAAAGACAACCCACAAATTTCAACAAAGTGAAAAGACAACACACAAATTTTGAAAAAAATCTTAACTAATAAGCACTCAGACAAAGGTTTGCTCTCTAGAATTTATAAAGAACTAAGATACATTAGGGCCCTCAAATTTAAAGACCCAATCCAGAAATGGCCATCTGAGATGAATACACATTTCTCAGAGGATGAAATTAAAGAAGAGAATAAATATATGAAAAAATGCTCCACATCACTAGCCATCCATGAAATGCAAGTTAAAACAACACTGAGATACCATCTCACTTCAGAAAGAATGGCTGTCATAAAGAAATCAACCAACAATAAATGTTGGAGAGGATGTGGGGAAAAGGAAACCTTTCTCCACTACTGGTGGGAATGTAGACTTGTGCAACCATTATGGAGATCAGTGTGGAGACTCCTCACAAAACTAGGACTGGAAATCCCATTCAAGCCAGTGACACACTTTTGCATCCATTGTTCTTTTTAGGAAACACATACATAGTAGACAGTAGCATTTGATGCACTGGGGAAAACTATATCACAAGAAGATTTTAATATTATTTCAGACAGTGGAGTGCAAGTAATGAATATAGTTAGCTCCTTTGTAGTTTGAAAAAAGAGAAAAAGAAGAACATGCATATGAACTTTATATTTCCTATGTGGTCATTGAAGTCTTCTCAGGGTTTATCTTGTAGTCCTGTACATTATTCTGTAGTTCCTTTGTCTGTGTCATCCATGTGGATGAGTCACGGCCAATGCTTGACCAGAATGCTCTCTGTGAGAGCCTGAGAAAAAGATTTCTCTTCATGTGACTCTCCCCAGGCACACTATAGAA
>PVKA01031076.1:0-26660 GCA_004027165.1 Ctenomys sociabilis
AAAAAAAAAAAAAAAAAAAAAAAAACTTAAAAGAAAGAACCACAGCACCTCTGTGAGAGCATGACACATGCATAGCAACCTGGGTCAGGTAGCTGTTCCCAGTGACAGTGTTGGAGCAAACAAATAGGGTGTAATTATCAGGGTTCTTTGAGACCATCAAAAAGGATAACATATCAATGGAAACTGGCTTTTGCATACTTTTAGCCACATCAGTAACATCTTTTATTTGTGCTCTGCATTATACGAATGTATGGCTCTGTGAAAGCATGTAGCTACCATTTCTCAGTCCAGTCTACGTAGTGAGACTCTGTAGATCCTATAGACGCAGCAATAAATACAAAATAAATAAATAAATGGAATATAAAAATGTAAAAAAAAAAAAAACATTAAAAGTGAAACGGAATTTCAAAGCAAGATGATAGAAAACCAACAATGTTTGTTATGTTGAGTATTAGCTTCAAAGTAATTGTTCAGATTTGAAGTTGTAGTCTTACTTCATCTTTATAGTTGTGTTCTATTTTTCTTACCAGGTGTAAATAAATACCATTCATAACCTCCTAAATGGATTCACCTAGTCCTTCTTTGTATATGTATGTGTGTGTGTGTGTGTGTGTGTGTGTGTGTGTGTTACAGTTATCCTAGTCCTGTGAAGTTCCTTTATAAGGGCCATGTTAATTAGACACCATCAACTAACTATTTTCTAGGTTTAAGCAAACAGATCTTAACACAAGTTAAGATTTCAAAGACTTGTTACAAAAGTAAGATTATGGTGCCAGTTCTGAAAGGGTACTTGCAGGAGGAGACACCTCAAGTACTCCAGCAATGCTTTAGGAATGCGTATTTCTGCTGTCCCTTCCCTTGCACACTAAGAAAGTGTAGGGCTGGGGCCCAGCACATGGAGCTTTAACAGGCCTCCCACTATTGTTTCCATGTACCCCAAATGTTGAGAATTACTACATCATGGAGGTATTTTTTAATGAAAGAATCTTTCCATTATTATTACTGATGCAGAATGGTGGGTTTCATTTTGGTATGTTTGCCCCTGTGTGTGCTGGAAATACTTCTGTAATTCTTCCTCGTCTTTCCACTTTCACCCCATCCCCCATCCCCTTCCTCTTCATACAGGTAAAATTTAACCTCCATAAGAGCATGAATGACATCTTTTCATATTTATATCCCTCCTATGAGAGGCTAATACCGTGACTGGAACATAATAGGTGTTTATTGAATAGTTTTGCTATGATGATTCTATTAAAGAGTGAATCATTTCTAAGACTGAGCTACCATTGTTTCATCCTGACTTTTGTCTTCTTCCTATCTGTCATCCATTAAATTGAGATGATGCTGAGAAGAGGCGTTAAGTATGCATAAATATGACTCACATTGGGCTGTTACTGTTTACGTGGTACAATAATCTCATGGTGCTCAGTACTACTTTTTTTTTATTTATGTATTTGGTACAGGGTCTCACTACCCAGCTCGGACTCATAGTGATCCTTCTCGGCTCTGGGATTACAGGTGTGTGCCAGCACGCCTAGTCCTGGCTGCCCAATCAGCACACCCTGGGGGTGGGGCTGGCTCAGCATGTGGAACGGGGATTGGACCCCAGTCCCTCGCTTACCTAAGCAGGTCCTTAGTCTGCTAAATTCTCACTGGCCCCTCAGTGCTACTTTTAAGGTCTTATGATAGAACATTTTTCAGAATGTTGAGGAGTAATTTGCATTAAGCAGGAAGGGTACACAGAAGCTGCAGGATATTGAACTACAGGGAGCTGCATTAGGCTGATATCATCACGTCATCTTATTCTCTCCATAATGCAAAAAAAGAAAACTACCACCAGATAAGCATTTAATTTAAACAAGTATCTTCACTGTATACCCAAAATATAAAGTCAGAAAAATTAAATATGGTATCTAAATCTATAGGTGTAACTTTATGCTGTAGAAATAATATTTATCTGACCTGCAAATTAAATAAAGAGCATTGTTTTTCTCCCTTCAAAGGAAAAAAAAATTCTCTATGAAGATATGAAGATGCTGTGTGCATTTTGATATTTCATGAGATATTTCTGGATAATGACAGGTTTGCCAAAATTTTGTAATTAACCATTTCTGAATTAGTGCTATTATAATTAATGTTTATTTGAAAATCCTAGAAGAGGAAAAGAAGAAACATCTATAGCTTCGGAATGATCTAAGGTTATTCTTCTAGTTGCTCTTCCAAACACCTGGGCTAAAACCTATGTAAATGAGGTAATGTTAATGTGTGCATATCAATTAAGGTCAAGCTTTACTGTTCCCATAGCTAATTTTTTTTTAAATCCTCCTTTAGATAGTATCATTGCCAAAGTTTCTTATCCTAAAGGCAAAAAATAGAAACTTTCTTGCCCACATTTCTAAAGCTTCATCTCTTTCATATCTTGTATTTTAAAATCCTCTTGGTTGCTTTATTGTAGTATTAGTTAATGTGATGCAAGAGTCTGTTACAGTAGAAAGAACTTTGTTCTTGGATTTGGAAAACCTGGATTTCAATCTTTCAGCTGCCATTAAAGGGAATCACTTTTCCTTTGAACTGCAATTTCCACATGTTAAAGGAAATATGACAGCTTAGTCAAAGAAGCCTTTCAAAGTCAGTTACTAGGAGTGTCCCTAGGATTGATGTCAAAGAAGAAAAAGAAAAACAAAGGAAAGAATAACAAAAGAAAGATAAAGCGGATGAGGGAATAAGGCTGAGTATGTGGAGAATTTGTAATCTTTGTCTTCTGCTGGTAAAACGGAGCAGCCGCTATGGAAAACAGGGTGTGACTCCTCAAAATTAAAAATAGAGTTATCATTGCTTGTCAACAATTCTATTTCTGTACATATCCAAAAGAACTGAAAACAATGTCTTGCAAAGCCAGCTGTGAACACATTTACCACAGCCAAAAGGCAAGGCAGGGCACCTGGAAGAGGAGAAAGAATGCATGAGAAGTTAGGTAGGAAACAGAGGGGCTCTGAGGGAGTAGGAAGGGGAGGTACCTCAAGGCCACTCCTCAGTGCTGCCCTCAGTGCTCCGCTTCTACCCACCAGGCTTTACTTCCCAACCTCACACCCAAACCTAAACCAACAGTGGACTGATCTACTGTCACACACCCGTCATCCAGTCACCTCCCAAAAGCTTCACTAGGAATGCAAGAGACCTTTGGAGGATGTCTAGAAATAATCTATAACAGCTAAGTAAAGTAAACCAGTCACAAAAAATGCAAATTCACTCTATTTTAGTAATCTGAGGTGTTGAAAATAATCAGACCTTCAGAAAAAAAGTAGAGAGCTGATTGCTAGGAGATGGTGGGAAGAGGAAACAACTCACCTTTATTTTTTATTTTTATTTTTATTTTTTTATTAATTTTATTGAGAAACAAATAGCAATGAGACAGTTTCAAAACATGTTAGTAGGACAGTGTCAGTAATTAATACAGTGCATATTGTTGTCTTCCTAGTTGTTAGTCATAGTACAAGATGCAGACATGATATCTTGTCCAAACACTATTAGAACAAATCTTTCTATTCACTGAATTGAGAATGTAGCTATATATCTATCCTACTTTGTATATATGGATACAAAAATGGTCCTTCATTTTATCCCCTTTTTGTTTAGTTTTCCCAGAGATGGGTATTCCATTGCCATTCAAATGTTGTAGGTGCATGAATTCAGCAAAATAATCCAATATAGTCCAGTAGTTCATAATAGTAGTGGATTATCCATAGGACTGACAATGTCAGAAGTTGTTGACTTGAGCCTTTTACATCTCAGCATGTTAATATGGCTTTACTATTTACACCTTGTTTTTATACTTTTCTGCTGGATGCTTAAAACCAAGATAAAGCAAGACACATCAAGAAATGTAGCTTTTATATTAGACAAGGTCAGTCAAATCCCTTCAGGATTTACCCTGAAACTGCACCACAGTTTGTAGATCCTTTTGGAAACTTATTTTCTAAAAGAAAAGATGTATTGAGATTTGCAAGACAATAGTGTTGAACTGTAGATTTAAAACAAGTTATCAGAGTATGTTTTATTTTATTTGCATTTAATGTAATTCAAAAATATGATCAGTTGCTGTACAAAATGTAGGTGCTCAAAATAATGAATTCTATATCCTTTTGGTATTTATTATACCAGTTAACCCTAATTGCTACTACGGTAGCAGGATGCTTACAAGGAGAGACAGGTAAGTAGATTCATAGCCAAAGGCTGAACCCAACCCTGAGTATGGCAGTTTCACCTTTGATACAATGCTTGTGTCTTTTTCTGCCTTATGTGATGATGCATTAACAAGCTACAGCCTGATTGGGTTAGGGTTAGGGTTAGGGTTAGGGCACCATCTAACTTACAGAGCTGTGTTCCAACTGCACAGTGTGCCTGGGCACCAGTTATGTCATGTTTTCTTCTGTCATTATAAGAAGGTCCCTGCCACATTTCTTTGGGAGGAATCCAGTCACACTAGACCCCCAAAATGTGTGTTATGGTTTCTGTCTAGATATCCTCCAAAAGCCTCCTGTATCATGGGGTAGGATTCTAGTTTAAGATTGATGTATGGTCTGATGCTGGAACTATGGATGTAGGCACTACACCCACCCTGGGGCAGGTAGCTTGCATACCATACAAGGGAAGGGAAGAGCTTTATTCTCTGCTGCTCTTCCCTCTTACTCTTGCTGTTTCTGCTGTCTTCTGCCATGTGCCACTGTACCTTGGAGCTAGCCAAGTACGGACAGAAACATCCACAAACTGTAAGCTAAATAAAACTTTTCCTCTTTGTCTCAGAAGGAAAGAAAAGTAACTGAGAAAATATCATTTTTATATTTTAGATTTTATTTAATTTTTAAATTGTGGGTATCAAAAGCAGGACTTTATGCTTCCAAGCAGGTGCTTGGGCCACTGAGCTATCTCTCCAGCATGACATAATTTTTTTTTACTTTAAAGAGAATAAAGAACACAGATTTCAAAACCAGATGATAGAAAATTAACAATAGCTATTATATTGTATATTGTTTTTCAAAAACTTTATTGAGGAAAAAATAGCAATGAGACTGTTTCAAAACTGATTATTAAGACAGTTTCAATAATAAATAAATTGCATATTGTTGTCTTAATGATTATTCATTGTGCAAGATGCAGACATGATGTCCTGTCCAAAAACACTATTAGAACAAATCTTCCTAGTCACTGAATTAAGAGAATGTGTATGTCTATCCTATTTTGAATATACAGACACAAAATGGTTGTTCATTTGTATCCCTTTTTTTGTTTAATTTTGTCAGAGAAGGATGTTTATTGTCATTTAAATTTTGTAGGCACTTGAATTCAGCAAAATAATCCAATATATGCCAGTAGCCTGTAATACTAGTGGGTTTTCCATTAAGACTGGCAATGGCAGAAGTTCTTGACTTGAGCCTTTTATAGTTCAGCATTTTTTTTTGGCAAAATCAGGGATTGAACTCAGGCCCTGATGCTTTCCAGGGAAGAGCTTATTCCACTGAGCCATCTCCCTGGCCCTACAGTTCAGCATATTAATATGGCTTTACATTTTATACTTTATTTTAATATTTTCTGCTGGATGGTTAAGACCAAGATAAAGCAAGACCTACATAAGAGGAAATGTAGCTTCTGTACCTGATGAGGTCAGTCACATACCATCAGGATTTAACCTGAAACCCTGTACAGCAGGTTATAGATCCTTTGTCAGTGTCAGCCATGTGGATGAGCCACAGCCATTGCTTGACCAATTTGCTCTCTGTGAAAGCCTGAGAGAATGTTTTCTCTCCATGTGACTCTCCTTAGGCACACTATATATCATTGACCACTTTCTTCTGTGGCCCCATGATCTCCTTGATTAGAAAATTTGGCACACAACTGAGTTACATGTGGTTACAGTACAGGTTCTACTATGTTCTGAGTCTTCACTGACCTTGAATGGCTAGGGCCAAAATGTTGGCTGTCCTTGCAGCCCTTTATTTTCTCTAATTTTTGGTCTGCAAACTTAGGTTGTTAACCCTCCAGAAAGGAAGCTTATTGTTATTACCCTACAACATATGCAGTTGGGATTAAGCTCAATATCTGTCTGAATATCAAACATCTTAGACATAACATGGAACAAGTATTTTCTATCAAGTAACCCTTAAGTTACCCTTAAGTTAACCCTTAAAGTCCCCTCAGCATATGAAGAAAAAAATTTTAAAAAAATAAAAAATATTTTAATAAACGCAACTTTTTACACAGAAGTTTAGAACTCTAACCATATACAGCATTGTAGCAGGACAGTCCTATGAAACTTTTTTTTCTTGTCTCTTTTTTCATTTATACCCTTTTTTTCTAAACATTTCTCATTTACATGAGAGACAGCACGGCAGTAATTGTTATGTCATGACAAGCAGTAAGTATTTAGAAAACCAGAATAACAGGTATTCCAAGCATGACCCTATTACACATTGCTATCTTCAGTGCAGTTGCTTACTTCACGGGTATCACCATATATATTGAGTCAGGGTAGGAATCCTATCAATTAACTGTTAGTTTCAAACACCTGCTGAACATTCTCAGGATCATTGCCTTATTCATCTTGTGCATATAAATGTATGGCTTTGCACCTTTCTCGTTTCCTAGCTTTTCACCTTGTCCCCTCTTCATTGACTAATCCTCAAATTCTTGCTTTCCTTTTAATTGTGCTATATCATTTCTATTTGTATTTCTTCTTTTGATTTCTTAAACTAGGGAGACTATATGATATTTACACATAAGGGTCTGCTTTATTTCACTTATTAGTATATCTTCAAATGACATTCACTGAAATATAAATGCTTTGAGTTTACCAATCTTTATAATACTTCATTGTATAAAAATACCACATGTTTTTCACTCATTCCTCAGGTGACGGGCATCTTGGTTGCTTCCAAGATTTGGCTATCACAAGTTGTGCTACTATAAACATAGGTACACATGTATCACTATGATATGACATTTTCAGTTTCTTCAGAAAAATTCTTAGTAGGGGGATACTTGGCTTGAATGGGATTTCCAGTCTTAGTTTTGTCAGGAGTCTCCACACTGATTTCCATAATGGTTGCATCAGTCTACATTCCCACCAGCAGTGGAAAAGTGTTCATTTTTCCCCATGGCTTCTCCAACATTTGTTATTGGTTGATTTGTTTATGATAGCCATTCTTTCTGGGATGAGATAGTATCTCAGTGTCGTTTTAATTTGCATTTCACAGATAGCTAGTGATGCAGAACAATTTTTCATGTGTTTTTTACTTCTTTAATACTGATCTGAGAAGTGTGCGTTCATCTCTGATGCCCATTTCTGGGTTGGGTTTTTAAATTTTGAGGTCCTGTTTTTTAGTTCTTTATAAATTCTAGAGAGCAGACTTTGTCTGAGTGCTTATTAGTCATGATTTTTTTCCCAATTTGTGGGTTGTCTTTTCAATATGTTGGCAATTTCTTTTGACGTGCAAAAACGTCTGAATGAGTTGGTCCCAGTTGTTAACTATTTAAAGTATTACCTGTGCCGCTGGATTTTTGTTTGTGAACTCTTACTACCCATACATCTTAAAGGGTTCCTCCTACTTTCTCTTCCAGGAGATTTAGTGTTTCTTTTTTAATGTCTAGATCTTTAATCCATTTTGACTTCAACTTAGTGTATGGTGGCCGACTTAGGTTAGGTTTTGGTTTTTGGCATCTAGAGAGCCAATTTTGCCAGCATCATTTGTTAAAGAGGATACCTTTCTTCCAGTAAGTATGTTTGGCTTTTTGTCAAAGATAAGGTGGTCGAGTGTGTTCATAAAGGCTTCTGTGTCTTCTAGTCTATTCTATTGACCCTCACATCTATTTTTGTTGCCAGTACCATCCTCATTTTATCACAGTAGCTTTGTAGTATAATTTCAAGTCAGGAATTGTAATGCCTCCTGCCTTGTCTTTGTTGCCCAGGATTGCCTTTACTCTTCTAGGTGGTTTCTGGTTCTAAATAAATTTTAAGAATGATTTCTCTAGGTCTGGGAGTTATGTTGGTAGTAGTTTCATGTGGATTGCATCAAATCAGTTCAGCAATTTTTGGAGTATGGCCATCTTCACAATGTTGGTTCTTCCTAACCAGGAGCAGGGAATTTGGTTCCATTTTCTTTTCTTTTTTCTTTTTTTCTTTTTTTTCTATCAGATCATCTCTTTATTGGTGTATTTTCTTGTGCTCCTTAGCTAGCTGGGCATTCAACAATGCCTTTGTTGATATCATCTATAATGTCATGAGGGTGCAGGCTGTCCACTTGCAGCCCACAGACTGGGCAGTCCCCAGGATCTCCTTAATCATTCCAGAAAGTTCTCTGGCTAAAGAGTGGTGCCACATCTGTCAGGCAATGCTGACAATCTCATCAAAAGTGATATGTCTGCTGTACTTAATGTTTTTCTGCTTCATTCTGTCTCTTGGTGGCTCCTTGAGGGCTTTGATGATCAGGGCAGAGGCAGAAGGCACCACCTCAGTCTGAGCCTGTCTGTTCTGAATAGTCAGGTTCACATTAATCCATGGGCCCTTCCAGTGACCAGTTGCCTTGGCGATGTCATCCCCCACTTTTTTTGGAGACAGACCCAAGGGTCCAATCTTGGGGGTCAGGGCAGATGTGGTGCTGACTTTACCACTGGTGCACCTCAGGTACACGACTTTGATCTCCTTGGAGTCAAACTTGAGTGGCATGCTGGAGGCGGCTGGTGTCAGATGAACCTGGATTCAGGACAACCAAAGAAAGTTGCACCTTAACCTCCTAGCCGAAAGCCAAAAGCTGTTTCCATTTTCTGAAAGCCTCTCTGATCACCTTTTTCAGAGTACTGTACTTTTCCTTGAAAAGGTCTTTGACTTCTTTAGTTAGATTAATTCCAAGGTATTTCATTTTCTGCTGTGCTATTGTAAAAGGTATTCTTTCTATGATTTCCCTCTCAGTTTGTTATCTGTATAGAGGAACGCTATTGACTTTTAGGTATTGACTTTTAATCCTGCTATGCTACTGAATTTGTGTATCAATTCTAGTAGCTTCTTCATACAGTTTTTTGGCTCTTCCTAGTAAAGTATCATATCTTCTACAAATAATGATAATTTTACTTCTTTACCTATTCTTATTCCTTTTATTCTTCTCTCTTGTCTAATGGCTCTAGCTAATGATTGTAGAATGATATTGAATAGCAGCAGTGATAGAGGACATCATTGTCTCGTACCAGACCTGAGAGTAAAAGATTTAACTTTTTCTCCATTTAGAATTATGTTAGCCATTAGGTTGTCATAGATGGCTTTGATCACATTGAAGTAGAGGCCTCTATTACAATTTTCTATAGGACTTTGAATCTGAATAAGTGTTGGACTTAGTCAAAAGCCTTTTCTGCATCAATTGAGATGATCATGTGTTTTTTTTTAATCTCTCTATTGATATAGTTATTACATTTATAGATTTGTGAATATTGATCCATCCTTGCATCCCTGGGATGAATCCTACCTATTATGGTGTATAATCTTCTTGATGATTTGCTATATTCTGCTTGATAGGATTTTATTTAGGATATTTGCATCTATGTTCATGAGAGAGACTGGCCTGTAGTTAGTTCTCTTTTTTAGTTGCATCTTTCCCTGGTTTTGTTATCAGTATAATACCTGCCTCCAGGAATGATTTTGGGAGGACTGCTTCCTTTTCAATATCTTTGAAGAGTTGAAGGAGGATAGGGCATATATCTTCTGTAAATGTCTTGTAGAATGCAACTGTGAATCTATCAAGACCTGGCCTTTTCTTTTTTGATAGGTTTTTTTTTTTATTACATCTTGTATTTCATTGGTTGTTATTGGGTTATTGAGAGTTGTTATATCGTCTTGATTCAGTTTTAGTAATTTGTACCTTTTTAGGATTCTGTCTATTTCATCCTTGTCTTCTATTCTGTGAGAGTAAATATTCTCAAAATTGCTATTGATAATCTTCTGAATTTCCACTGAGTCTGTGGTAATTACACACTTTTTATTCCATATTGTTTATATTTGCATATTTTCTTGCCTCTTTTGATGAGGTTAGCCAGAGGCTTATCAATTTTATTTAATCTTTCAAAGAACAAGTTTTGTGATTCCTTAATTCTTTGAAATGTTTTCTTCATCTCTATTGAATTGATTTCCGCTCTATTCTTTAAGATTTCTTCCCAGTTTTGGGCTTTGGATTTGGTTTGCTCTTCTTTTTCTAGATGTTGGAGGTGCAGCATTAGGGTATTTATTTGTTCCAATTCTATTTTCCTAATTTGTGAGTTCACAGGTATATATTTCCCTCTGAGAACTGCTTTCATTCCATCCCATAAAATCTGATAAGTTGTGCTTGAATTTTCATTGAATTGTAGATATTGTTGAATTTCTTATTTAATTTCATCTGTGATTCATTGGTTGCTGAGTAGAGTGTTGTTTAATTTCTATGTATTTAGCAGATTATTCTGTTTTCTTGTCTCCTTTATTTCCAGTTTCATTGCACTGTGGTCAGATAATATGCATGGGATAATTTTTCTGTTTTCTTGCATATACTTAAGCATGATCTATGGACTCATATGTGCTCTATTCTAGAAAATGATCTAAGTAATGTCCGTAAGTATAATATCATGTATGCACCTTGTACAACACCAAAACATTACAAAAACATTTTGCAATGTATCAATTTATTGAATCTGTCCTGTTAATTTGTCTTGAAACTGTCTTGTTGCTATTTGTTCTTCAATAAAAATAATAATAATTAAAAAAAAGATTTGTCTTATATATTTGGGTACTCCCTAGTTTGGTGCGTAAATATTTATATTACCTCTTCCTCTTGAGTTTTTCCCCTAACCAGTGCATAGTGTCCTTCTTTATTTTGTTTCATCATTCTTGGTTTGAAATTGAGACTGTCTGAGAACAGAATTGCTACTCCTGCTTTTGTTTGATGTACTGGTGTGTGTAGTATTGTTTTCCATCCTTTGATTTTCTGCCTATGAATGTCTTTATGAGTTAAGTGTGTTTCTTGTATACAGCATATTGTTGGATTTTGTTTCCTGATCCACTGTGCCAGTCTATTTTTCTTAATTGGTGAATTGAGTCCATTTACGTTGATGGCTATAATTAATATGTATTGACTTATGATTGACATGTTATTTACTTGCTGTGGTTGACTGTTTTTTGTCCTGTGCTTAATTGTTCACCATAGTTAGAGTTCCTTTTGTTCTCGTTCGTGGGCCTCTGGTAATTTTGGTCCCTCTCTAGAACATCTTTTAGTAGTCTGTGTAGTGTTGGCTTTGTCATCATGAAATTCTTTAGTTGTTCTTTGTCATGGAAGTATCTCACTTCTTCATCAAAGTTGAAAGAGAGTTTGTCAGTGTATAGTCATCTGGCCTGGAATTTGTTTTCATAGAGGACTTGAAGTACCTGCTCCATGCTCTTCTTGCCTTTTATGGTGTGTGAAAAGAAGTCTGCTATAATTCTGATGAGTTTTCCTTTAAATGTGTTCTGTTGTGTTTCTCTAGTGGCTTTCAGTATATTATTCTAGTGCTGGATTTCTGGGATCTTGACTATTATGTCTTTGTGTGTTTTTAATTGGGTTGAAGTTATTTGGAATTCTGGGTGCTTTGGTTACCTGAATGTCAGATTGTTTCCTCATTTTTTGGAAGTTTTTTGCTATTACTTCCTATATTCTTTTTATATCATTTGCATTGATTCTTTCTCATTGATGCCTATTAGTCTCACATTGTTCCTCTTTGCTTCGTCTTGCAGGTTGTGAATTAATTTTTCCTGCATCCTACTTGTGTTCAAGAAATCTTTTCTTAACTTTTCACTGCTATGATGTCGTTCTAGTTCTGAAACTCTGTCTTCACTTTCACTCAAATGGTTTTGTAAGCTTGTGAGTGAGATTTTAAGTTCCTCTACATCTTTTTGACTGCTTCATGTGATTTATTTCTTTCTTGCATTGCTCATTCAAAGAATCTATCTTTTTTCTAATCTCCTCTATTTTTATTAGTGTTTCTTTAGAAGCAGTTAATTCTTTTCCTACAGAGAGTATCTCCATTCAGATTTCCTCCATATGTTTCTGCATTTGATTCTTTACTTCAGATGCTGTTAATTCAGAGATGTCTTTTTATCAGAGTTTATTTCTGATCTGAGTTCCTCTATTCCTTTCTGCTGTTGTTTATTTCAGATGCTATTGATTCAGACATTTCAGCTCTGTGATTTCCAATTTCTTCTAGTGTCTAGTGTCTTCAGCACTTGTTCTGTGTGGGCTTGGAGTCTGAGATTGCATTTTGTTACTTCTCTTTATTGTTTTGTGTAGCACTGTCCTATGATCTGCAGTGTAGACCTTTGGTGCAATTATAACCTTAACCCCTACTGGGATTCAGGTGCAGATCTACCAAGTCTGAATTCATTCAGTTGTGCCTGGCTACTGTGCTCATATCCTTACTGCTGCAGCCCATGAGAGTGAACCTGTTCTGTTCCCCTGGCAAAATGTTCTGCTCCTGGATTAGCTGTGTGGTTCTGGCCCCTAATCTCTCTGCAGTCTCTTCAACTGCATTGTTTAAACCCAGGCCTGCATTCCAGGCTTTGGCTGGGTCTTGAGAAGACAAGCAGGCACACGGGAGTGGGAAAGCTCTCTCACACGCTTGCAGGGCCTCATCTTGGGCTGGGTGTAGAGGGCCAGAGGGGTCAAAGAGTGTGGTGGAAGGTCTCACTCACATGGCAGGCCTGTGATGGATCCAGAGAACTCCAGCAGGTGCAGAGGAGCCCGGAAGCTCTCCCACGCACTCACTGAACCTGGGCTTGGTTTGGCTTCAGAGGGACAAAGGTGTCTGGAGAGTACAGAGGAAGGTCTCACACCACCTGGGCTGGATCCAGCTATTTTGTTTTATTTTTTTTTTATGAGCACATTATATTTATTGAGAGAAATAAAGCTCCTGTCTGAGAGATGGAGAGAAGGGAACCCCAAGAAGGTAGTCCCCAGTAAAAAGATTTTCCAGGGACTTTTACAGAGGAAAACTATTTGGTGAGATGGGTCTAAGGTGGTGGAGAACAAGGGAACTCACTTAGGTGAGCATGACATGAGACAGAACTATGGTCAACCAATGAAATTACAAGCATCATTGTTCAGATAAAATTGATTAAGTCCAGGACCAATGGGAAGCAAGTCACATAGCAAGCTGGACAGGGTCTCTTTCTGTTGGGGGTTGGGATAGTAACTCATTTGAGCTCTTTCAAGATGATTGATACCTATGTAGAATATCAGTCCCTGATGCCCATCCCTAGGGAAGTATGTAGCTGTGTTTTTCTCCTTTGTCTTGAGGTCTGACCCATAGGGGAGTGTCTGACTCTTCCAAGTTGCAAAGTCATCTTGTCTTCCATCTGGTCTCCTTGAGGGCCTGGCACTGTCTGGCTGCCTATAATATTTCTATCTGATTCAGCTGCCTATAACATTATCCCCTCTGAAGAAGTAACCTGAACTTCTGTGAGAGAGCTATGGGCAATGACCACTCTGGCTTTCTTCAGGCTGAAAGGGTTCATAGTTGTTCACTGGAAATCAGAGATTCTCTCCAGAGGTTATACCTAAAGTCCCTCAATAGACACCAGGAATTATCATCCTGTGTAGGCATATAGCTTTGAGTCTCAGATATCATTTTTAGAAACATAATAAAAAGACAGAGCTGCAGTATGTATTTGCCTATCATTGCTATATAAAAACATTGCAGTGTTAGTCATGTTCCCAATAAGCTTCTACTTCCATTGACCTTAGATACTGTTGTGAATGCATCAGTGTCTAGCACAGCACTGTGAAACGAGTATTTCCCTAAGAGCAGAATCTCACTACTCTCTCAGTTGGTCATTTTCACTCCAGTAAGAGAACACACCAACTATGAGAACTGCTGAGAGGGTGAAGTGGCCATTTTTAAGTATAAACAAAGAGAAAAAAAGTAGATAATAGAAAGTAAGGAAACAGATCTTTGGCAAAAGGTAAAGGAATGTAGAGATAAGGGGAAGGGGAGAGGAAGCAGAGACAAGATGTGCTACACACAAGTACTGGCTCCCCACAAGGAATGTGATCATCACATATCACAAACATGAGCAAATGAACATAAAGACAATGCCTTTGAAAAAAGCATAAATAAGAGCACAACACACTTCTCCTTTTCCCTTTGCTGCATCATCTTCTTTATCTTCTCCAGAATTAGGATTTGAACCCAGGAGTGCTCGACCACTATACTATATTTCCAACCCTTTTTAATTTTTATTCTGAGATGGGATTTTGTTAAGTTGACCAGGCTGTCCTCAAGTTCCTGGTCCTTCTACTCAACCTCCTGAATCCCTGGCATTACTTGAATGGATTATTGCACCCAGCTGGTCTCTTCTTTTTTTGATCCTTTCCTTTCCTTAGAATTCTAGAGTGAAAAGTTCATGAAGGCAAAAACTTAAACTGCGTGTTGTGGTGCAGGTCTGTAGTCCCAGCACTCTGGGAGACTGAGACAGAAAGTTTGCAGGCTTGAGTTCAACCTTGGCAATTTCACCATTTAGTGAATTCTGATCTCAAAAAACAAAATTAAATTACATTTAAGCTAGAATTAAAAAGGGAACTGTGCAAATGTAGCTCTTGGCCAAGACCCTGTGTTCAATCAAGGGGAAAAGACAAAGAAGTGACTTCTTTAACAAGGCCCCTAAAGCAACTACTAGTCTGGCCATTTTCTGACCAATTCAGCAGAATCCAGTTAAAAGCATTGCTTGTTATTTTTGCCCTTCAGGCTTTAAGAAGAAAACAAAGGTAGCCTGGCCAGATGTGGTAGCACAGGCCAATAATCCCAGCACCTTAGCAGACTGAGGCAGAGGTTAGCAAGTTTGAGTCCAGTCTGGGCAATTCAGTGACTTAGTGTGAGCTAAGGCCATGCTATATACAGGGAACTGCTGCAGGCATTTTGAGCACTTCCTTAGCAGTTGTACAAGCAACACTTCTGCACCCCTCATAAAAATACTCAGGAAAAAAAGAAGAAAGAAGAAATTCACTGTAACAAATAATCCAGATCACAGCCAGCCCATCTCTAGAACATGCAGAAGATTAATGCTTATTTTAAAGCAGAGAAAGAGACATCTTTTCAAAGATAAGAGCATGGCATTTTCTACCTCCAGTCTATTTTTTAAAAATGTCCTGAGAGAAAAGAAGAGAACGAGAGCAAGAAATATTGTGTTGACAGAGTCAGGAGCACAGTGAAGACTCCATGCTACTAGTCATAACTCATGATAGAAAATGTTTATCCCCAATCAGTGTTACCTTGTCTGGACATGGGCTGGCTCTTTAGGCTCCTGCAGAGCACACAGATCACTGAGATTGAAACACAGTGCTCTAATTGAACAGGCTTTCATTTCTCCATTTTAAAATTGTGCTGCTTATTTAACCTTTCAAAATAAAATAATCAATTCAATATATCATTGCCAAATTTGCAGAGATAACTTCCTTACATAAGTATTTTCTTTTTTAGATAACAACATTTCATGCCTGACTGATGTTGAATTTAAAGTATCTGAGCACTCCCAGAGCTTTCATACGTCTTTTTTTTAAGCAACATTACTGGTGAATATTCTGTTGCTGCTACTGATTTTCCTTCGCTTCTTCCAGGCCTCTGCTTTTGAAAGAGTAGTTGAAGTGTAAACAGGTGCATAATCAGTCTAATTCAAGCGAACTTCTTTTTAAAAAGAAAGCTTCTCAAATGTATGGTGCATGGGAAAAACGAAACAACATCTACCCTGAAACAAATCCAATCTTTAAATATCTTTATGGAGATATGATTGAAACGAATCAGCAATTAGTAGAAATGACAATAAACTAGCTCGATGACTGGCTACATGTTTCCAACTGGAGATAAGAAAACTGAAGGTAGAAGTAATATTTCTAAACTACAGTGGACTGTTCTGAAATGAGTAGCAAATTCAACCAAAAATTTATCCTTGAATCAATATGAGGAAAATAAGGGTTAATCACTGATAAATGCAGGAATAGAATAGAAATCTTTGTTGTTTGATTTGATTCTTGGCTCTATACATATGCTGCTTTTCCATTTTTCAAAGGTACTCCAACTAAGCAGAAGGCCAGAAAAAGGGCATAAAGAGAGACCTGAAGCTTGAAATGGCATATGAACAAAAAGGGAAGACATAAATTAACTTAAGCAGAATTGTGTTGGTAAGCAAAAAAACAGTGTGGATTACAAACTATTACATAAGTACAGATAACTAAAGGGAATAATGATCACTAGTTAATCCTTTTAAAAATAATGCTATGGGGCGCTTTCAATATTTTGGAGCAATCTTTCCCTTATTAAATATGCCATAGCTCAGGTGCATGTCTGACCTACCTACTTGCACACAAGAATGCCAGAAAAGCTAAATGTCAGGATTATGCAGAGCCAAAATTAGCTGGGCATGGATAAAGGTGTGAAAAGATACACCCTAAATCTACAGCAGTTGCCTCTACAGAATGAAATTGGAGCTGAAGAAAAAGGGTACAGTCAGTTTCATATCGTGTATTTTCTACTCAAAGTGGTTTTGCTGAATCGACTATAGCCATCACATGCTACTTTTATAATTTTAAAAAAAGTGTCAACTCTTTGGACCAGATGTAAAGTCAATGATGCTTCTGAGTGTAAGCAATTTTTGAGTTGAGGAAGTAACATTTTTACTAATGATTCACAAATTAGATTCCCTGATTCCCCTCCATACACGTTTTCCCTTCAAGTGGAATACCTCTCCACCCACAGAAAAGTCAGAATTACTGGCTGTTGAGCTATTTTAGGATTGAGAAAAGGAGAAATTCAACTAAAGCATTTTTTATAGGTAATCTTGCTTCCAACTGGAAAACCAGGGAAGCAATTGCAGAGAGGATGAATAAAATTGGAATACAGATTTTTAAACAGGGTTTATTATCTAAATAAAAACATTCTCTGATTTGTTTATGTATTTATTTCACTCCATTGTTACATGCCATTAAATTCTACTGCAAAGAGTCCTTTATATTATTTCTCTCTTTAAAACATGAGCTTGAAAGAATTAAGTGGAATCCAGTACAAGAGTTAATTTCATCTTATGTCCTCATAACAGCTGAAATTAGCCTTGCTGAAAGGAGAAAAGGCAATGTTAGAAGACCTATGTAAGGCCCCGCAAGTATGTGGGAGAGCTTATGCTCTCTCTTGCACTTGCCAGACAAAGAACAGGCCCAATGCACCAGAGAGATCTTTCCCCCACATCATCTAAGCCTCCCCCACCCCTCCAGACCCAGCACAGCCCACGCTGTGAGTGAGAACTTCTGCTGCACTCTCGGGACCACTCCAAATCTGCTTAGCCCCAAGACCCATCAGTGTGTGACCCATGAGAAGCTTCTAGCTTCCCTGCACCCACAGGACCTCTCAGGACCAAAACTCAGGCACGCTGAGTGAGTGAGACCCTCTACCATGCCCTCAGGACCCCTCCACCCCTCCAGAGCCCCTGCCTCCAAGCCCACCCAGTGAGTGAGAACTCCTGTTGTGCTCTTGAGACTCCCAGATCCAGCCAAAGCCCAGGCCTGGCTAGTGTATGGAAGAGCTTCTGAGCTCCCCTGGGCCCCCTGGGCCAGTGGCACAACAGAGGGGCAACACAGGTTCATCTCTGTGCCAGAGGAGCATAACAGGTTCACTTCCAAAGGCTGCAGCAGGAAGGAGCTGAACACAGCAGCTAGACCCAAGCCAGGCATAATGGGATAAGGTCAAACTTAATATAACTGCACCTGAATTTCAGTAAGTGCTAATGTTACAAATGCACCAAAGCTCTACACCAAAGGTCAGAAATCAGTACTATACACAATGATTAAGAAAAGGAGCAAAATGTAATCTCAAGCCTCAAACCCACCTAGAACAAGTGCAGAGGACACTAGCTCAGCTGAAATGTATGAATCAATAGCATTGGAAGTAAAGGAACAGCAGCAAAAGGGGATAGAGGAAATCAGTGCAGAATCAATTTCTGAAATAAAAAAGAAATCTCTGAATTCATAGCATCTCCTCACAGGATTGTGGGAGGAACCAAATATGGAAACATATGGAGGAAACCCAGTGCCCATCCAGAAGTAAAGATACAGCAGCAGAAAGGTACAGTGGAACTCAGATCAGAATTAATTTCTGAAATAGAGGACCTAGGTGGTGTGATGCAGAGCATCAGATACAGCAGAGAGCTTGTAAGTCTGGGGACCACAGGCAATGATGGGGTCCTGGCAATGATGAAGAAAGAGAATGTCATTAAAGAACTGGTAGGGGAGTACTCAGCCGCCCTAGCCCTGATCCCTCAAACGTTCTGCCAGAGTTTGATGAGTAGCCTCTTGTCTGTCTGAAAACCACCAGAGAGCCCCTAACCCTCACTCAAGTTTATTGATTCTGGACACACCCCTACTCATGCTTAACACTGTCAGGGAAACTCAACAGCCCTAACACTGCCCCCACACCTTCCTGTCAGAGTTTGCTGAGGCTTGCTGCCCCTACTTTCCCTGAAGACTGCCAGAGAGACATGGTAGGCTAACCTCTATTCCTCCAGCCTTCCCACCGAAGTTTGATAAGTTGACTGGCCCTCCTTACTCTGAAGACTTCCTGGCAGTCCTGATTAACACAGAGACCTGCAGGAGCCTTGCAGACCACTACTTGTGCCAATGCACAATCAAGAGAGGCTTGCACATCTTCAGCCTACTCTCATCATCATTGGGGCCTTCTTGAACTATGGCTTACCACCCTATCCTTAATGAGAAAGCAACTAAATTTAACCGCATGCAGCAGGAGGTTTGGTGAGCCTAGGCTTCCCTCCCATACTTCGCAGAACATTGCAGACCTGATTCCAGCCCATCTACTACTGCAAGAAATGACTAAAGGGCACTTGACTTCTGAGGTGGTGCCACAATCCTGTGAGGAGAGACACAGGAGAGGATCTATCTGTTGAATAACTATGGAAGAGTACACCAAAATAGAGAAAATTGGTGAAGGTACTTATGGAGTTGTATATAAGGGTAGACACAAAACTACTGGTCAAGTGGTAACCATGAAGAAAATCAGACTAGAAAGTGAAGAGGAAGGGATTCCTAGTACTGCAATTCAGGAAATTTCTCTATTAAAAGAACTTTGCCATCCAAACATAATCAGTCTTCAATCTTATACAGGATTCCAGACTGTATCTTATTTTTTAATTCCTTTCTATGGATCTCAAGAAAGATTCTATTCCTCCTGGGAAGTTCATGGATGCATTACTTGTTAAGAGTTATTTGTACCAGATCCTTCAGGGTATTGTCTTTTGTCACTCTAGACGAGTTCTTCACAGAAACTTGCAACCTCAAAAATCTGTTGATTGATGACAAAGGAACAATTAAACTGGCTGATTTGGTCTTGCTAGAGCTTTTGGTATACCTATCAGAGTATATATGCGTGAGGTAGTGACACTCCGGTATAGATCTCCAGAAGTGCTGCTGGGATCTGCTCGTTACTCTACTCCAGTTGATATTTGGAGTATAGGCACTGTTTTTGCATAATTGGCAAGTAACAAACCACTTTTCCATGGGGATTCAGAAATTGATCAGCTCTTCAGGATTTTAAGAGCTTTGGGCACTCCCAACAATGAAGTGTGACCAGAAATGGAGTCTTTCCAGGACTATAAGAAAACATTTCCCAAGTGGAAACCTGGAAGCCTGGAAGCCCATGTCAAAAACTTAGATAAAAATGGTTTGGATTTACTCTTGAAAATGTTAGTCTATGATCCTGCTAAACAGATTTCTGGCAAAATGGCACTGAATCATCCGGATTTTGATGATTTGGATGGTCAGATTAAGAAGATGTAGGTTTCCAACAAAGAGCTTCCACACGTTATAATCTAGGATGAATAGTTGTATTTTTACTGTTGATTCTGTCTGTTTTTGTCTTTTACATTTTTGTTTGCTGTGAAATTGAAACTGTACTTTACTTTCCCTTTCAAAAGTATAACTTTAAAATGTAAATATTGTTCTATATAAATTTAAATATTCTATATATGTGTGTAGATCTCACTGTGACAGTTATTTGTTATGATAATAAAACTATAAATGTAATACTGATTTAAAAAAAAAGAAATGACTAAAGGAAGGAATAAAGTTAATCTCAGACCTCTTGCCTACCCAAAACAAGTCCAGGAAAAAAGATCATAGAACAACTTGGAAGTCACACATCTGAAATTTCTGAGATGAGAACAACTGAAGTAAAGAAACAACTCCATTTGATTATGGAGGAAACGAGATCAGAAATAATCTCTCAGATAAAAAAGAAAGTGACAACAATCATGAAAGCATTGCTCCATACATCTAAGGATGACACAGCCTAAAAAAATAGAAGGGAATAGGACAATGATGGAAACATTGAAGGAACAATACAGGAAATATCTAGAATGCATGAAACAGATTCAAAATGATATCCAGGACATTAAGAATTCCACACAAGGCTGGAAAAATCACTTGAATGAAGCATAAGATAGAATTTCAGACCTTGATGATAGCATTGCAGCAAGTGAACACGAAAGGAAACATCTCTTAAAAATAACCAGAAACCATGAAATAACAATACAATGGCTACAAGATTATGCAAAGGAAAATAAAATAAGACTGATAGGTATCAATAAAACAGCTGGAGATAATAAAAATGACATAAAAAGATCGTTTGCAGAAGCAGTAGCAGAAAATTTTCCAAGCATGGGAAAAGACACTGATACACAGATAACCAAAACATATAGAACTTCAGTTACCCAAAATCAAAATAAATCTTCACTGAGACACATAATAACCAAGATCCCAGAAATTGAGCTAAATAATAGAACATTAAAAATTGTTACAGAGAAGAAACTGATCACCTATAATGGAAAGCCCATCAGAATGATGAAAGAGTTCTCAACACAGCCCATCAAATCAAGAACATAGAATGAGATATTTGAAGTCCTGAAGGAAAGCAACTTTCAATCCAGACTGATTGAAAAATAGATAGACAAAACTATCTGTCAAATTTAATGGAGAGGTTACATACTTCCATGACAAAGAACAACTGAAGAAATTCATGACAACAAAACCAACCCTGCAAAGAGTACTGACACATATTTTAGAAAGAGACAAAGATGACCACAAATTCAGCACCATCAAAAGACAAGCAGGTAGAGCAAGCAATTAAGCAAAGGGGAAAAGTAGGGTTCCTACATTAGGAAAAAAAATGACAAAGATAAGCCAGCATATATAATTTATAATCATCAATGTAAATGGCCTCTATTTACCAATCAAAAGAAGCACACTGGTAGAGTAAATAAACAAACAAAATCCAACAATATTCTGCATTCAAGAAACAAATTTAACTAAAAAAGAAATTAATAGACTGCATGTCAAAGAATGGAAAACAATACTCCATTTGACAGGAACCCAGAAAAAAGCAGGGGTAGCTATTCTGGGTTGTTGATAGTGTCAACTTCAAACCAAATGTGACTGAAAGAGAAAAAAGATCACTGCATACTTGTTACATAAAACTGCAAGAAGAGATAATACTCGTAAATGTATAAGCACTTAATGCAGGAGCATCCAACTATATAGCACAAATTTTAACAGACATGAAAAATCTAATGAGTAATAACGTCATTGTACTGGGGAGATTTAACACCGCATTGACGCAAAGAGATAGATCGACCATGCAAAAGATGAGCAAAGAAATAACAGAACTAACCTGGATAGATGAACAAATAGTCTTAGTAGACCTTTGCAAAGTTTTCCACCCAACAGCAGCACAATAGCCATTTTTGTCAGATGCACATGGGGCATTCTCCAAAGTAGATCACATGCTAGAACATATAACATGCTTAAGCAAATGCAAAGGAATTGAAATTATTCTGTGCATGTTATCTGACCTTAGTACAATGAAACTGGAAATTTTTTTTTTTATTGAAGAACAAATAGCAATGAGACAGTTTCAAGACAAATTAAC
Organism: Ctenomys sociabilis; assembly: GCA_004027165.1. Taxonomy (NCBI): domain Eukaryota; kingdom Metazoa; phylum Chordata; class Mammalia; order Rodentia; family Ctenomyidae; genus Ctenomys; species Ctenomys sociabilis. The sequence continues at coordinate 22,018 of PVKA01031076.1, forward strand.
AAGACAGATTCAATGAATTAATACATTGCAAACTGTTTTTGCAATGTTTTGGTATCATATAAGGTGCATACATGATATTATACTGAACATACATTATTATAGCACATGTCTCTAATCAGTGAGTTACGACAGTGTAGCTATATACTTATTTTATTTTTATAGCTGAATTTTATCACAGATTCCATAATTAATACTTTCTACATTGCTATCTTTCTAATGGTTGTCCATAGTACTGGCAGCCAACATAACATCTTGTCCAACCACTATTAGTGCAAATCTTGCTTCTCATAGAATTATGCAGAAGCATGGCATATTTATCATAACTGTACTGTTTGTATACACACATCATGATTCTTCCTTTGTATACCTTTTTTTTTTTGTCTAGACCTGACAAAGGTGGACACTCCATTGCCATTAAACTAATTTACATGCCTGAACTCAGCAACACAATCCAACACAGTTCAGCATTCCACAATAATAGTGAATTATCTGAAGAAATTGTTGACTGTAGCCAGTTACAGCTCAACTTATTTCCCCACCTTCTATACCTAATTTTTATACTTCTATGATGGAGTTAAGACTGAGATAAAGCAAGCCCTACAATACCAAAAGCTGCAACTTTTGTTTCTGTTGAGGTCAATGAAGTCCCCTCAGGGTTTATCTTGTAACCCTGTACCTTACTCTGTAGATCCTTTGTCTGTGTCATCCATGTGGATGAGTCATGGCCAACGCTTGACCAGTTTGCTCTCTGTGAGAGCCTGAAAGTTTTCTCTCCATGTGACTCTCCCCAGGCACACTATAGATCATCAGTCTCTTTGCTCTGTGGCTCCATAATCTTCTTGTTCAGAAAACTTGGGGCACAAATGAGTTTCATGATGTTGCAGTACAGGTTCTCCTATGTCCTGAGTCTTCGCTGACCTTGAAAGGCTGGGCCAAAATGTTGGCTGGCCTTGTGGCTCTTCTATTTCTCCAACTTTGATCTGTGAACTTGGGTTGTTAACCATCCAGAAGAAAAGCTGATTAGTACCCTGCAGCATATGCTGTTCAGTTTGCCCTAACTATCTGACTCAATTGTTTTTGTTGTTGTTGTACATTTCTATTTGTATTTCTTCTTTTGACTTCTTATACTAGGGAGACTATACAATATTTGCACATGTGTGTCTGGTTTATTTCACTTACAAGTATAGGTTCAAGTGGCATCCACTTCAATATTTATTGTTTATTGAAGGGTAAAGCAAATTGATAAAGCACTACCTACCTCTTTAAAAAAAAATTCAAATTCATGCAATGAGGAGTGAAAAGTAGGAAATCATCACATTCTATATATAAATTTAGAGGATTATCGATGCCTATGTCCAAAATCATTATTGTCCCAGAATGTAAAATATGGAAGAAATGGACTGATTCTAAGATACATGAGTTACCAAAGCTGAATTCAGAAGACATAAAAATTCTGAATAATATAGTATCAGTCAGTGAAATTGAAAATTTTAGAAAAAACCTGCCAACAAAGAAAATTCCAGGACCTAATGGATTCACAGCTGAATCCTACAAGAAATTTAGAAAAAATCAAATGCCAACTCTTCTCAAGCTCTTCAATTTAACTGAAAGTGAGGCATTTCTCCCAAACTCATTCAGTGAGGCAAGTATTACTCTGATAACAAAACCAGAGGACAACTCACCCAAAAATAAGAACTACAGGCCAATTTCCCTAATGAATATAGATGCAAAAATCCTCCAAAATAGTAGCAAACAGAATTCATCAAATCATGAAGGAGATTATGCATCATGACCAAGTGGAATTCATCCCGGGAATGCAAGGAATGTTTAATATACACAAAAATATAAATGTAATACACCACATCCACAGATCCAAAGATAAAAATCACATGATCATCTCAATAGCCACAGAAAATGTTTTTGACAAAGTCAAACATTCATTCATGATAAAAGCACTGTAGAAAATTGCAATGCATTGTCTTTATCTTGATCTGATAAAAGCCAATTGTCTCAGTTGCTCTTTTCTCTTTGATAGGACAAATACCTGACACCCAAAATGAAGAAAGGAAAGGTTTATTTAGCTCACAGTTACTGGAGGATTCAGTCCACACTCAGATGGCTCCAAAGCAGAGTGGCACATGGCAGAGAGCAACCTTTCTTGATGGCAGCAAAGGACAAGAGCAAAATGGAGAAGTATCAGCTACAATGGCTACAGAGAGCAAGTCTTTATCCCTTAAATTGTATTAAGGCCATTTGCCCCAGTCTGGGTGTGGCGCTTACACCCATAACTGAAGCAGCACTTACACCCATAATCCCAGTAAATCATGAGTTAATCACAAACTCTAGAATTCTACCCCATGACTTCATGAGGCTTTGGGGGGACAACTAGACAAAAACCATAATATTCCATCCCCGGACTCCTGAAGACTCATGTACCTCCCTTTGTGCAAAAGGCATTTTCATCCATCTCTAAGATGGACAAAAGATGCCAAAGTCCTAACAGTTTCAGCATTTCTGAGAAGCCCAAGTCTCAAGTCTCCTCCAAGATCTAAGGCAAACTCTTCACATTGAGCCCCTGTACACATGAAAAGTTGAACACTACCAGCATTCAAAGGTATGAGACAAACAGCACCATTCCAAATGGTACAGACGGCAGGATACCAAGGACTGGGACCAAAGCAAGTCCAAAATCCAGCAGGGTAAACATGAAGTCCTAAAGCGATCTGTGGCAAATTGTGAGCTCCATGTGGCTGTACCCCTATAACACTCCTGGTGGTAGCTCCCATGGCTTTTTTCTTAGGCCAGCTTTGCTCCCTTCTTGCAGCTTTTCTTAGATGATCCATGTTTCTGGCTTTTCCAGTATTCTGGGGTTTCCACTAAATAGGCTCTCACTCACAGCTCCACACACTGCCCTGCCAGGAGTATCCTGCCTGGCCTCCCAGGCCTTCTTCTGAAATCCTGCATTCTGAATGCACTCAAAACCAGGGCCACATGGATAATGGCAAGGTCTGCTGCCCTCTGAAACAGCAGTCAGGCTTTCTTTTCTCAGTTCTTTTAGGAACTGAGCACATAAATGGCTGCACACTCTGATCCTGATTCCCACTAACAAATTCTCCATGCCAGTGCCATTCTGGAACCTGGTGTGACTGTCACTGCCATTCTGGAACACGGGACTCTGAGGCTTTTTCCTGAGGACAATGTCTCCCTTCCTTGCAATTCTGAGGCTGCAAAGGATGGAGAACTACTACCTTCTGTGACCTCTGTTCTTTGTTTTTGATTTTGCTCTTTTACATTCCCAGACCTTTGTTATATTTTTTAATTTTGAGACTTCTTTTCTAAGTCACTAAATTGCCCACATTGGGCTCTAACTAGAGATTCTCCTGCCTCAACCTCCCTCCCTGAGGGCACAGAGTGCAAGAATTATAGGCATGCACCTCTCTATCTGGCTCTCTTTATTCTTCTTAGTATCAGTGTATTATCAAAATGCAGCCTGCTACTTGAAGAAATTTACTGAAAGCATTATTACAGGCAATGACTTTTATGAAAACCCAAACCAAATGATATAGAGAGCAGAAATGGAATTGTTGTAATTTCTTTGGAGCACAATTTGTTTTCCTTGCAATCTTTCTGATTCTTATTCTAACCTCAGCTTTTGTGGTTGAATTAATAATGCTGTTCAGAAACTTCAATGTCCATCTAGTATATTTAAAGAAGGGATTGTGGGCGGCGATATAGCTCAGCAGACTAATCACCTGCTTAGACAAGCACAGTGACCGGGCTTCAATCCCCAGTACTGCATGCCACACCAGCCTCAGGGAGGCTGAAAACAGGAGGATCACTAGGAGTCCAAGCTGCATAGTGAGAGCCTATACCAAATACATCAAAAATTAAAAAGAAAAATAAATGAGGGATTATATCTTAGGTCCTACAGAGGAAGAAAACAAAATATCCACAGATCACAAGAATGTTAGTGCATTAGTTAATAGAAGACCTAGACTGTTCAGACTGAAGTCTAGCTCCTCCAGTATTAACAATGTGATGTTAGTTAAATTACTTAAATTTTCAGTGACATGCCCATTGGATAAGTGAGGATAATCTTAGATAAATTATGGAATTGTAGAAACTAAATAAATGTACATAAATTCTTGAGATATTATGTAGCATAAATTTCACCATTAATATTAGAAAAACTAAATGAGCTTTTGTGGCATTTTGCAAGCTCTTGTCATGTGATTTTCATGGATGGTAAGGTATGAGGTTGCAGAGAAGAACTGTATTTATATCATGATTCTTTCGGGAGGATGGTTTAGCTCAGGACTAAAGTTCATAAAAGTGTCCTATTGATGATTTGATTTCATAATAAAAGTGCACACAAAATGTACTTATCTGAGTTAATGAGATCAAGTTACCAGTATAAAAGTTAGAGGAAAAAAAGAAATAAAGAAAATTTCCTTCTTAACATAGTAAATTTTAGTGTAAATATACTATAAAATGTATGGTATACTTTACAAACACACTATAAAAATATACTAAGGGGCCAGGGAGATGGCTCAATGAAATAAGTGCTTGCCTGGCAAGCGGAAGGGTCTGAGTTCAATCCCCTGTTCCACCAAAAAAAAAAAAAAAAAAAAAAAAAAAAAAAA
>PVKA01031077.1:0-26651 GCA_004027165.1 Ctenomys sociabilis
CTCGAGAAGTTTGGTAGTTTAACTAAGCAACTCAGCAGGGAGCCAGGGTCCTTACTTTGTAAACGTCCTCATCCTGGGCAGAAGAAGGGCAGCCAGCTGGTATGAGCGCTACCCTCACCCTGCGGAGCTGGGGAACAGGAAAGTCGGCTTCCAATGCTAGGGTGGAAAGGAGGCTTCTTCCGGTCTCCTTGCTTTTGCCGTCTCCTGCTGCCTTGCACGGCTGCCCCCGTGCCAGGCCACCCTGCCTTGAAGCCAGCTGACTGTGACCTGAAACCTCCACACACTGTGAGCTAAATAAACCTTTACTTCCACAGTGTAGGGTGTCAGATATTTTGACTCAGCAATGAGAAAAAAGCAACCAACACAGCTTCGTTTGTTTATTTGTTTGTTTTCTTCTAGGCCCACCACATCCAAATCTGTTAAACATACTGTGGACCCATAAATTAGTTTAGTTGATAAAGTAAAGGGAAGCAACTTGACTTAAAATGAAGAAACATTCAAAGGGTTCAAAGAATGACTTTAGGCAAAATATTTTATAATTTACAAGACAATTCCAAGAACATGTGTATTCCGAGAATGTAACCATAGTGTGACTCTCTCACTGAATGGCCTACACTATATTTTCTCTTAGTATTGTTTTAAATTCTGCTGAATAAAAATTTCTCCACCTCTCACTGATATATCATGAAATTCTTCCTATGATGATAGTGAGGAACCTTTTTTTTCTTTTTAATGAATTTAGGGCAGGGTGTATTTTGTAGGTTCTCATTCGTAGATTGGACTCCTAGTGATTCTCTCATTTTTCAGCCCCCCTAAGCACTGGGATTACAGGTGTGCACCACCGTGCCGAGTCTCAACCGCCATCTCAGTAAGGCCCGAGGGTGGGGCTGGCACAGCACACGAGGGATCGAACCCTGGCTGCTGAGTTCTCCTGAAGCAGACACGTTAGTCCGCTGAGCTATCTGGCCAGCCCTTTCAAGAACCTACTTGATGGGATGAGGTTAAGCCTCCACTTCCTCTCTGGGTGAACTCCATGAACCCCATCCAGTGATATTTTTGACCCACTAATTAAAAAGCAAGCATCCTCATAACATCTTTCTGAAATTCAATTAATATGCAAGAGAAGTCCACAGAACTGAGAGGGAAACACTTCTCACTACCAATTTATTGCAAAAGTTATTTTAAAGTACATAAGAAATGGTGAGCACTGTGTACAGGTAGACAGAGCAAAGTGTTGGGGAGGCTTATGTAGCTTATATTCCCCTTATGGATACACCACATTGTGGGCACCTCCAGGTATTCAGTGACCTAGAATCTCTCAGAACTCTATTCTTTTGAAATGGAGAAAACACCTCAAAAAGCCCTCTGGATTCATTGCTTTAAGTTACTTGCTTCTATCATCAATTTTAAAGGCTGTATCCGTCAACTTTTCCATTGCTGGGACAAAATATCTGACATAATTTAAAAGAGGAAAGGTTTATTTTGGTTCATAGTTTCACAAGTTTCAAACCACAATCATCTGTCTGAGATGCTTTATGCTTGTGATGAGGCCAAAACATTTTGGCAGAAAGACATGGAAGAGAGCTGCTCGCCTCCCGGAGACCAGGAAGCACAAAGCCCAGGAGCCTGAGAAAGGACCCACCTTTCAAGGTACCCTTCCAGTGATCTACATCCTCCACCTAGGCCCCACCTTGCATAGCCCATTCAGTTTCGAACTCACCACTGCGTAAATCTGTTGCTGAGGTTAGTAACCTTATAATCGTATCGCATTTCTCAGTGTCTCTTAATCCAATAAATTTAACAAGCAAGAGTAGTCATCAGAGAGGTCGTGTATCCAGTTTGACTAGTCATCTATTAAAAGATAAAATAACAGTTACCACTTGAGTAATTCCAAGGATTTTGGGAGCTGGGTGTCAGGAAGAGCAATATAAGGTCTTTAAGTGCTATTTACCCCCCCCCCACCTATCTCAGATGTCTCTCACCCATGGCTCTGTGGCTTATTTCTTGTCCATATAACAAACATTGCTTTAATTCAAGAGCACAAGTGTGAGCACTCAGACACACACACACACACACACACACACACACACACACGCTGGAAGAGACCCAAGCTTCCTGGGGCAAGAATTTTGAGTCACAGACACTCAGGTCACAATCCAGAAGGGGCACTTTGGACTCAGCACTCCTTTGACTTAAGGAGTCTTTACCTACAGCAAGGATTCTGGTCACCCAGGTGCAAGGATCTTCCTGCTTATGAGCTCTGAAGTGAATTTTTGGTTGAAAGTTAAACCAAGCTGTTTATCTAGTTGCCTTCCCAGAAGCTCGTGTGCACGTTATTCTCCACTTTTCTCATTTGGTCAGTGAAGTGATGAGTCTCTTACTGGTCTCTGAAGACCTTAAAAATCAAACCCAGACCATGTGTTCCTCCCACAACAGGTTCAAACCTAGCCCAAGAGACTTTTTTAAGGGGAAAGCTACTGATGGATTCCATTCTCTGAGGGGAATAAGTCACATCAACTGCTTCCTGCTGCGGGAATAGGATGCAGTAGACGAGAACTGGCTGATGGAGGGAACTTTCCTACCAGTAGATCCTCACCGAGAAGTAATTTTTATCTAAATGAAAGCACCAAGGAGAAAGGCACACAGAAGCAAAGATAGTGAGTCTATCACAACAGCAACAAAACAGGGTCCCAACAACCTCCTCTGTTTCAGTTGCTTTCTCATGGCCAAGGTACAGTAGCTGACACTTGCAACTAAAAGGAAGACAGATTTGTTTTGGCTCACAGTTGAAAGGGTTTTAATTCCTAGTCCTCGGTCTTCCAGGCATGGTAGAGGAACAAGGCAGAGACACAGCTCGTAGCATGCAAAAGGAAAGCGAAGAGAAGCATCAATGTAGGAGCTGGGAAGAGGTAGACCACGCCCCCATGAGCCACCTCTTCCAACAGCACATTTAGCTGTCAATGGACCAATCCACTGGTGAGTATGATGCCCCATGATCCTATCATCTCCCCTAAGCTCCACCTAGAGGTACCTAAGGCTGTGGGAGACCCCTAGAGATAAACCATAACACCCTCCCCACCCTTGCTCAACCCTGACCTCACAACAGGTTCTGGGCTGCCTGGAATGCATTTCCCCATTCAGTCCCCTTGCTAATCGTGTGACATCATTGATCTCATTTTCTACTTATTCATTCCACAAGACATCAGCTTGGCTGAGTGCTTTCAACACTCCAGATGCAGAACCAGGTGCTAAGGATACACCAAAGGCCCGGGCTGTGCTGTCCTTGTCTCTCATCTCTTACAGGTCGTGGTGACAGAGATGCAGCCAATAAGCATATTTTATGGGGGAAATTGAGAGACAGAGAGAGAGAGAGAGAGAGAGGATGATGATGATAGATAGATAGATAGATAGATAGATAGATAGATGATAGATAGATAGATAGATAGATAGATAGATAGATAGATAGATAGATATTGAAACTTTGGCACAGGAGAGGGTAGGAGGAAGGAACAACGTGTTTTAGGTGGAGTGGCCAGGACAGGTGCTGGCAGGTGGGGAAGTGACTTCATGCGTGCTATTGCTGGGACTCAGAAAATACTACTGGAAAATGTGGTACTGATATGCTGAGCACTTTGAATTAAAGGAGACCGAAAACCTTAGAAGTTGCATTAGAAGGAAGGTCTTTCTAGCCTTCCATCATTTCTCTATCTGAGGCTCTCTCTCTCTCTCTCTCTCTCTCTCTCTCTCTCTCTCTCTCTCTCTCTCTCTCTCTCTCTCTCTGAAGTGCTCTCAGAAGGAATGCAATACCTTTGGATGCTCTACCCTGAAAGAACATAACCACCATATAACAGTCTGTGTCTTAGTTGCTTCTCTCTTGTTGCTGAGACAAAATACCCAACATCCAAGGTTAAAGGAAGAAAAGTTTTGTTTTGTTTTGTTTTTAACTCATAGTTGCAGAGTTTTCAGTCCACGATCAGCTGGCTCCAAGGCAGGGCAACAGATCATGGCCTCAGAAGATAACAGAAGCGACAAGAGGGAGAAGACAAGTCTCTTTCTGTCCTTTACACTATATCTGGTCTATCAGGATTAAGACAAGACTAATCCAATCAGTGGACTAATCCAGCAATCTCCCAACCTTAATCCCAGCACTCTTAGTCCCAGAATTCCACCATGAACCGGTCACATACTCTAGATCCAGCCACCTCTGAAAACACACCTTCTAAGACTGTGTGAGCCTCCGTGGAGACACTGAGACACAAACCGCAACAGGCTGTTGTCAGCTATGGCCTCTTTTTCCATCCCATTCAGTTTTCAAGAATAATTTACAAGCTGTTATGTGTTTCTTGGGCCCATTTATTTCTCCTGAAGACCACATGCCCCTCCTCTGAGGCTTACCGACTCACCTCATTTTCTCTTCCTCTGTGAGGAGGCTGTGGAATCCCTAAATACCTGGTCCATCACTGAGTTTTCAGATTTTTGTAAGGCTCCTGCCCATGAATTCGTATTAATAAATTTGTGTCTTTTCTCCTGCTGATTAGTCTGTTATCAATTTGTTGCGGACCACTTAATTATCAGCCCTTCAGAGATAAGATCTGAACTTCCCTACAATGTGAGTCAGCCCTACCAGAGCAGCCAGGAGAAAATCAACCCAGGGATAGCGGACAGATAAGGCCAGGACCAAGTCAGGTCTGTGCTTGACAGGGATGAAAGTAGAAGGAAGGAAACTGTGCAGAACCAAACAAAAAAAAGAGCCAGGCTGGGAGGTCATTCAGCACGCTAAGCACCTGGCTGGCAAGCACAAGGACCTGGGTCCCATCCCCAGCACTATATGCTTTGCCAGCATGCCCAGGTATGCTGTGCTGGCCACCGAAACCAGGCCTGGTGACACACACCTGTGATCCCAACCTGGGGGAGGCTGAGACCAGAGGATCACTATGAGTCTGAGCTGCGTAGCAAGGCCCTGTACCAAATAATTACATAAAAGATTAAAAGAAACGAAAGAGCCAAAAGAAGACAGAGTTTGCAAGTAGAGTGGCCCAGGAAATGGAAGATATTTTAATACTACCTATGTGTGAAACCTCTTCTCAGGAAAACAAACAAACAAACAAAAAAATCCTAGGCATCTAGAATAGACTATGGCAAGGGATGCACAGCTGTCTGGAAGCTTTGGAAAATAATAAGAATAATAATAAGATAGGGCCAGCCAAATAGCTCAGCAGATTAAAATGCCTGCAAGCAGGAGCAGGGACCAGGGTTCAATCCTCAGGCCTACCATGCCGGCCCACCCCAGGGGGCAATTGAGACTGGGCATGGTAGTGCGCACCTGTAATCCCAGCTCTTGGGAGACTGTAAACAGGCAGATCACTACGATCACTACGAGTCCAATCTAGTAGTGAGACCGTGAACACCCTGCAGCCCCTTCCCTAAGATGACGATGAGGGTGATGACGACAGGAAGAAGACAGGAGGAAGAGAGGGAGAAGAACAGGAGGAAAGGATGACACTCGGCGCTCAGGCTTGCGCTGGTGGCCACACAACAAAGCCAATCAGTCAAGAGGCAAGACAGTAGCAGAGACAGAGCCTTGTTAAAATGAGCTAGCTTTGAGCCGGGCGTGGTAGCGCAGGCCTGTAATCCCAGCACTCAGGAGCCCGAGGCAGGAGGATTGTTCGGAGTTCAAGACCAGCCTGAGCTACAAAGTGAGCTTAAGGCCCGCCTGCACTGCACAGTGAGACCCTGTCTCAAAAAGACAAACAAAAACAAAACAATGAGCTAGCTGCCTGGAGAAGGGCAGATTGTCATCCTAAAAGCCCCCTGGCTGGGAAGCTGAGTTAGGGTGTTCATGTGGGAGGCAGGTGATGGCAGACCACTGGGTACCTTCTCCCTTCCTGGCCAACCCCATCTCTGAGTTGATCCTAGTGCTGCTGTAACAAAGCACCACCAACGAGGCAGCTGAAACCCAGAAACGTGGTCTCTCACCACGCTGGAGGCTAAAACTCTGACTCAAGGAGTCAGCGGTGTTGATTTCTCCTAAGGTCTCTCCGTTGGTCTACAAATGGCCATCATCACCCAGGGTCCTCTGATGGCTTCCTTCTGTATGTCTCTGTCCTACTCCATTCTTATAAAGACAAAAGTCCTTTTTTTTAGATGAAGTCCTATCTGATGTGGATTTTAATCTAATCACCTCTTTTTTTAAAAAATGTATGCGTTTATTTGGTGCAGGGTCTTGCTACGCAGCTCAGACTCATGGTGAGCCTCCTGTCTAAGCCTCCCCAGTGCTGGGGTTATAGGCGTGCACCACCATGCCCAGTTCCTGGACCGGTGCAGGATGTGAGCTTGCCGCTGCCAGGCGCTTAGACCACCAAGCCATCTCCCCAGCCCAAATCACCTCTTTACAGACCCTATCTGCAAACACAGGCCTACTCTAAGGTCCCAAAGGATGAGCTAGACAAACACAGCCCCACTGAACACTATGGAGACAAAAGCATTCTGTTCCCACTGTCCAGTATGGAAACCACTAGCTACAGACAGCTATTGAACCCTTAAAATGTGGCCAGTGTGACCAAGGGACTGGACTTTGATCTTAATTTAATTTTAACCAATTGAATATAAAGGTCCATCCAGGGCTAGTAGCTGCCGTATTGCTCAAGGTGAGTCTAGAATTGCAACAGTACTGCCTGCATTTTCAGTGTCCAGGCCCCAGTGTGGGTGTCATAAAGATTTGTTGAATATATGAAGAACCAGATCAGTAGCGTACACCGAGCCTCTCACATGGAGTCTCTCTAGGCTGTCACCTCTTTGAAGGCTGAAGGTGCTGCTCAGGGCTGTACACTAAGGTCTGGGTCAAAGCCTGCACACAATAGGTGTTCAACCATTGCACACAGTAGGTGCTCAACCATTGCTTACTGAAAGCCTGGCTGAATGAGCGCCCTGGGAGAAAGCAAGGAGAGGAAGCAAAAAGGGGAGGCCTTTTGGTACAAGGGACAGGATCTGAATGGGTGCATTCGAGTTCCATCTCTGTCACTTGCAGTCACAGCCCTGCACAGGGCCCTTCTTGCTGGGCTTTGGGTTCCCATCTGGATAATGGGTGTATAGTTTAGTAAACTAGCAGAAAAGATACCTCCAGTTAGAAACTCTTGGGAGTCTATGCCACCGGTGCTTCCTCCACGCCACAGCTCCTGTCCCCACAGTGGCACCACTCACTGTCACCTGACTGCTCCCAGAAGGGAGGATAGAGCAGCTCTACCCCACCTCTCTGCCTTGGGGCTCACCATTGCCTCCCAAGCCACAGTAGCAGCTGCAGCATACATAATGCTGGAAGACCAACTGCTAGTTAGTGTAACACACTAGTGTAACAGGTTCTTACACCCTGAGGCCCTGGACCCAGGTCCTCCATGACTATGACCCACTACCCCACTGCCTGCTCCAGGAGGTCTAGATGTGGGGGAGGTCAGAGGTCACAGGTCATAGGTCAGTGTTTGCACTGACCTCCAGGACCTCCAGGACCAGAAGCATGTCCACACTGGGGACTCTGGAGAGCCCAGCTTGAGCTAGACCTGGAGAAAGAGCCCTTGAGGGTGATGTTTGCACAGAGAGAGGAAGCCCTTTGAGGTATAGAGGTGAGGAAAAAGGCACACAGGTCACCCTGCACCTTGGCCAACTCCAGACCAAATTGCCCTTGAGCCCCACAAGCACGCATGCACATTCACACTCCTCCCGGTAGCCCCCGGGGTGGCCTCCCACACCCCACAGGTTCACAAACACAGTCATGCCTGGAGCTATACTGATACCTTCTCAGCCTTCCAACAGCATACACACCCATACATGCATGCAAACACACATACACACAGACACACACATGTTCTTGCACAGCTCCCACATAACCTCCCTACTCTATTGTATAAAGCATCAGAAGCACCCACAGTGCTCCCAGGCGTTCCCACACACCCATCCTGCGCCTCACACACATGCCTGCAGAACTCACAGCCCAACTGATCCCCTCTGAGGCTAAAGTGACTGCAGACCGCCCAAGATTTCAGGCCCTTTCTTGGGTGCTCCAACAGGGAGCCTGGCGTGGACATGGTGATGGGTGATTCAGCCTCAGAATGGCCATGAGCCAAAATGAACTTCTCCTTTCGATTGCAGGTGTTAGGCATTTTGCCCCAGCAACAAGGGAAGCAGCTAAGACGGTGGCTCTGCCCAGAAATTCCTGGAGTGCAGCAGAGCCTCCAGGACTCAGAAGGCTCCTCCATTGCTGTGAGAAAATCATGCAATTACCATAGGACACATTTGTGTATTTGCACAACATCAGAATGTGTTGAATAGCAACGAATTCACAAGCTTTGTCGACGTTGACAGCCTTTAAGATTTCACTTGACAGCCAACGAACCAGGCAATCGCAGGCTCACTTATTCTGATCTTAATTACTTAATAGCTATGACATGCAAGCCACGCAAAATATCACACTTTACAATGATATATACAGAGCAGCTGAAAAGGAGAGAGCAGGGGCTTCAGGATTTGAAGAAGCAGGACTGAAACCCCAGGCAGAGCGCCCCTGAAGGTGTAAAAAGCCACTAGTAAGGGGCCAAATGAAATCACAGCCCAGGCAAAGGTTACTGGGGATGCAGGACTTGTTGAATTTTTTTTTTTTCCTTCTGTATTTAGGACAGGGTCTACAGGGTCTCACTGTGTAGATCAGACTCATGGTGATTCTCCTGTTTTCAGCCTCCCAAGCACTGGGATTACAGGAGCACACCACCACGGCCAGTCTCAATCGCTGTCTCAGCGGGGTGGGGCTGGCATGGCACACTGGTGATGGAACCCAGCCGCTGTGCTCTGCCCAAGCAGGCATTTTAGTCCGCTGAATTATCCACAGGACTTGTTGAGAGTGTGAAGTTTATGTCAAGCCTACGTCTGGAGAGCGGGCAGTTTGCGTGCTCCCCATAAGACAGGGACACAGAGCTGAGCTGAAGCTAGAATGCGCCATCAGTCTACCCCCTGGGGGGGCGGTTACCGCGTGGGTCCGTGAGCCCAGGGCTTTGCGTCTGCTAGGTTAAGCGCTCTACCGGTGAACTACCTCCCAGGAAGGTTTGTTTTAAGACCGTCCAACGTGGGATCACCGCGTTGGCCACGCTGGCCTTGAATTCCAGCTCTGCTACTTACCAGCTGCACCATCCAGAGCAACTTACAACTCTGTTTCGTTACTGAAAGAGAAGAACCAAGCGCCAGACAGACAGTTCAGCAGACTAAAGTGCCTGCTTAGGCAAAGCTCAAGGACTGGAATTTAATCCCTGGCACCATATACTGTGCTGGCTCCAACCCCAGGACACACTGAGACTGAGACTAGCCATGGTGGGACATTCCTGTAATCCCAGCACTTGGGAGGCTGAAAACAGGAGGACCGCTACAAGTCTGATCTATGTAATGAGACCCTGTAGGCCCCGTTCTAAACACATAAAAAAAAAAAAAGAGAAGAACCATATCCATGGGCTTTCTGAGATAACTTCACGCTACGTCACTCTTCCCCTGTTGGATGCCACAAAGCAACTGGACTGCGGGAAGCTGACGGAAGATAGGCTTCTGTCACCTCTCTCACTCTCAGCCTTTAATGGGAAGAAATATTTGGGACAACAGATGTCGCTTATGCCAAGAGAGGACATCAGAAGGAGCCTCCGGGAGACTTATCTCGTTAATGTTTCACTCTGGAGTTAAATAAATCACAGCTGCTCTCCCAAGACCGCACCTGGAGCGTCTCTCCCAAGCCTGCATCAGGAGAGATGCATGCACTACATAAATTCTACCACAAGGGGCAATAGAGGGCCGGAATGGTATAGAGAGGAAAAAGCCTTCGAAAGGCCAAAAGGAGGTATTCTAGGAAGTGGGCCAAGGCTGGAGAAGGATCCTGTGAGCCCCCCAGTGAGTTGAAATCCCGTCTCAGGGAGGTAGAAACAGCAGAGCTCCTGGGAGATTCCAGAACGGACGCTTCAGCCAGGGACAGACCCTCCAACGTGGATCTGAATTGACAAAGGCAGACAGCCCCCCAACCCTTCTCAGAAAGGTGCTGCACACAGTGTGGCAGCAGAGTGAAGAGGGGCGTTCCCTTGCAGCAGGACGCAGGGGATCCATACACGACAGCCACAGAAGGGGAAAATGTCACGTGATGCAATGTGGCAAAGCCATGGGGTGGGGTCAGGGCTCAGCTCACATGAGACTCAGGTTCTGCCCACGTAGGGGCCCTCATGGGAAAGGGCAGGAACACAGCCTCCCTAGACAACCCAGGCTTGGGCACTCATAAGGGGCAAGGTCACATCGGAGCCAGAAACCCTTCTTCCTCCAGACTTGAGCATCCTAGGAGAGGTGATATGTCTGGGACCTGCTAGTGTGACCCTATGAGGCAAAACGGACTTGGCAGGAGTGATTAAATGAAAGAACTCACAGTAGGAGGTCATCCTGGGTCATCTGGCTAGGCCCTAAATGGAATCAGAAAGTGTCCATTAACGCAAGACAGAGGCAGAGGGAGGTTTACCACAGAAGAAAGGAAGAGGCCACGCTGCCGGCTTTGCAGATGGAGGAATGCAACCCTGAGAGTCAGACAGGCCAGGAAACGGGTTCACCCCGGATCCTCCAGAGGCGTGTCTCTAGCTCCACCTGGGTTTGCGCACAGTGAAACTGAGTTTGAACTTCTGACCTCCAGAGCTGAAAGAGAATGTGTGATATTTGAAAGCCACTAGGTTTTCATTCATTTGTTAATGCAGTTATAGAAAACTAAGACAGAGTCTGGGACAGGTGGGCTGGAGGGCCTAGGGGAATAAGCAGGAGGAAAAGAGGTGCCTCCTGCAGCTGCCAACGAAGCAGGTGTCAGGCATCTGGCCTCCCAGTGGAGGGGGCAAGGGGACAGGGCAGAGGGGGACAGTGCCCAAGGAGGCAGGCTGCAGCCTCACAGGACCAGCAATCCTTGTTCCGCTCTCAAGAGCTCAAGACGCCTGAGGTTCCCAGTACTTCCACCTTCTAGCAGTGGACTTAGGTGGGAAAAAGAAAAATCAAGGTTATGGAGAACCGGAACAAGAAACGCAAACAGAATAGCATACGATGGTGGAACAACGCGTAGAGCCAGGTCTGTACTCAAACGGGAAAGCAGCACGCAGGAGGAGTGAATGGATAGACATATCAGGGCCCCCTGTGCATGGTCGGGCGGACAGACTGAATTCAGGGTGGCACGTAGGAGGGAATGAAGTGATGACGCTAAGAGGTGTTGACACTCAGAATACTCTGGATATACAGGCCCACTGAGGCAGGAGACGTAAGGGCGTGGCCAACTGACTGGCCAAGTGGGCGTGGCCTTCCACCATGGAAATACAGGACACGTGTACCCAAGCCCTGCACCCGGGACCAGAGAATGCTATCTTCGTTGTTCACTGCGTGAAATCAAGCAGGTTTTTAATAGGATGGTCCAGGTCTAATGAGGCATACACCCTTTCCCCTGGCTGGCAGTGCGGAGGCGGCACGATGCCTGGAGTTACTGTAAAAGACGTAAACCAGCAGGAGTTCGTCAGAGCTCTGGCAGCCTTCCTCAAAAAGTCTGGAAAGCTGAAAGTAAAGTCCCCGAATGGGTGGACACAGCCAAGCTGGCCAAGTGTAAAGAGCTTGCTCGCTACGATGAGAACTGGTTCTGCACACGAGCTGCCTCCACGGCTCGGCACCTGTACCTCCGGGGTGGTGCTGGGGTTGCTCCATGACCAAGATCTACGGTGGCCGTCCAAGGAATGGTGTCACGCCCAGCCACTTCAGTCGAGGTTCCAAGAGTGTGGCACGTCGAGTCCTCCAAGCCCTGGAGGGGCTGGAAATGGTGGAAAAGGACCAAGACGGGGGCTGCAAGCTGACACCTCAGGGGCAGAGAGATCTGGACAGAATCGCTGGACAGGTGGCAGCTGCCAACAAGAAGCATTAGAACAAAGGATGCTAGGTTAATAAATCGCTTCATTCATTACAAAAAAAAATGAGGCATACGCAAGACGGCCGCCATTAGCTTCGTCTCTACTCCAGGCTCTTTCAGGGGCCCGCTCTGCATGCTGTGGACCATCCTTCTTTTTCTACCCCAATACCTTAAATACCTGTAAAACTTTGCTACCTTTTGCATATTTCTTGTCTAATTCTTTGCTTAGGATGATAAGAATCTGGGAACTTCTACAAGGACCCCACAGCAACCAGGACTCTGGTAACATAAACCAAGATGAGGGCCCCTCAGCCTACCAGCAGCCTGGCGTCTGGCCCCCGCTCCCCTGCTTGCCTACATGCAGCGCCTTGCCCTGCCTCCTGCTGTGTCCCCACCACCACCTGCCGCAGTGCGCCCCGCACCTCCCTACCCACTCCAAGCCAGGCTCTGCCTGCAGGGGCTGGGGCGCCAACTCCTCCTCCCACCGCTGCGCTGTGCCAGGACAGGATCAGCTAGAGGACTGTGGGTGCCTAACAGCAACACCTCTGTTCCCTAAGACCTCAGCCTTGCTCCTGAGACAGTGGTCCTCTCACCTAAGCGAGCATCAGAATCACCTGGAGGGTTTATAAAACTTAATTCCAGGATCTAATCCCTAGAGCTTCTACTTCAGCAGACCTGAATTTCTAGCAGGTTCCCAAGTGGTGCTGGCGTGCTGCTGGCAGTGTGGGGTTTTTGTTTTGTTTTATTTTTATGTTTTTAGTACAGGGTCTACAGGGTCTCACTACGCAAATCAGATTCACAGTGATCCTCCTATTTTCAGGCTCCCAAGCGCTGGGATTACAGGCACACACCACTACAGCAAGTCTCAATCGCAGTCTCAGCATACCCCCGGGGGTAGGGGGCAGGCACGGCACACCAGGGATCAAACCCTGGTCCCTTCGTCTTCCTAAGCAGGCACTTTAATCTGCTGAGCTATCTGGCCAGCCCTGGTAGTGTGGTTTAGAGAACCACCAGCCTGAGGGGGCTTTTTTTCCCTATCTTTCATTGCTTTTCTTTTTTTTTTTCCTTTTTCTACTGTTCCTGTTCAGATCCTGTTTTTAAAATGTACTGAGTCATGCTTCTCAAATAATTCTGGTCTCTTTTTAAATTTCCTGTGCAATCTGGATCCTAGAGCAAAGAAATATAACAAATACAGGCTGTTGTGAGTACTTCTTTAACCTTCAAGTCAACAGTAGTGGGATTACCTTTAAAATAAAATTTTAAAAAATCAATTGCAAACAAAAACAATAGGATCACCTCATTTCTGTACCCCAATCCAGGTAGGTGGGGTACTATATCTGTAATGAGAGTGCCTGTTACCTTTAATTTTTCTCTTTGGTACAATCTACCACTATTCTCTGGGGAAATCCACTACTAAGCCATGGCCTGACTTCTGTAATTAAGAAATTCAGGGCTGAGGATGTAGGTCAGGGGCAGAGTGCTTGCCAAGCATGAGCAAAACCCTAGAAGGAGTCCATAGCATTATGAAGAAGAGAAAGAAACAGAGAGAGAGAGAGAGAGAGAGAGAGAGAGAGAGAGAGAGAGAGACCCAAAGTCAATTTGATACTTCCAGTGGATGCATTTAAATTCAAGGCCACTCTCTACAGCGGAGCTTCTCAAACTCACCAGTGGTGACATTTTAGAGTAGATCATTCTTTGCTGTGACAGCTGTCCTGTCTCACAGCCACGACAAATCCATCTCCAGCTACTTCCAAACGACCCTTAGTGGAGAGCACTGCGGTACAGCTCCATTTCTTTTCTCTGATGCCTCTCTAAACAATATAAGCAGGATGGACTCTGAGTGGCCCATCTGTGCCAAGCCACGGGAGCCACAGGAGCCCAGGAAGGTCACTGCAAAGTATGGCGGACGGATATGCTGATTGTTACGGTTTAGGTCTGAAGTGCCCCCCCCCATTTCCTTTAGGGTATAAGAAACAAGGCCCTTTCCTATCAAAAATATGTTTTTGTCTTTTATTTTTGAGGTACCAGGGATTGAACTCAAGACCTTGCACTTGCCAGGCAGGCACTTATTCTACTGAGCTATCTCCCCAGCCCTTCCTATCAAAAATATGAACATGAGAATGTCTACATCTTAACCTCTACTCCACCCTAGGCTGCCCTCCCCCACCCCTTACACCGGAGTTACCAGAAGCGTCTTCTCAGTTTAGATTCCTGGAACAGGGCTGATCACCAAAGATAACTTACCAGCAGCCAAGAACTTTCCGTTCCCCATGCCCCACTCTCCTCTCCCTTGAGCAACCCTACCAGGCAATCCTTCAGGCCTTCCCCTAGTGCTGCTTAAACTCGCCCCTCGGGATAGACGGCCAACCCTCAAGCCAGCCAGTGGAGAAAATATCCGCTGCTCCTCACACTCCAGAAAATAGAAGGAGCCCGTCGCCGCATTGCTCTGTGTTTGCCAGCTTGTACTGATATGTGCCCGTGTCCTTCTGCAGAACTAAAACAGCCTCACCTTGCTGGGATTTCTTGGTGTCTGAGGGTTCATCGTGCCCAACAGAGGGGGAGCTTCTAGAAGACAGTGGGATGACGCGCACCTTGTGCTCGTCAGTGGGCTCACGAGCTTGAGGCTGAACCTGGTGTTGGGGGGGGGGGGCACTCCTGGCGGAGCGTGTTCCTGTCCCTGGCTCCTCCCTTCTCTACCTGTTCCCTGACTGCCAGGGGTAAGCAGCACCCTCCCCTGTGCCTTCCCGCCATGCCATTCTGCCCGACAGCCAGCTCACCCCAACCGAATCCTCTGAAAGCTGGACCAAAGTAACCCTCCCTTCCTAAGCTGTACATGTCAGGTATTTTGCCCCAGTGATGGGAAAACTGATTCTTTTTTAAATAAAGGCTCTTAGAAAGAAGCAGATGTCTGGCAGCGGCCTACTCTGACATTCTCCTATCTATGCAAAGGACAGATACTCTACAGTGGTGGCGACCCTATGGCACATGTGCCACAGTGGGCTCTTCATGCCATTGAAAATGCTAAAAGGAGGCTTGGGGGGATGGCTCAGTGGAATAAGTGCTTCCATGGCAAGCGCAAGGGCCTGAGTTCAATCCCCAATTCCACCAAAAAAAAAAAAAAAAAAGAAAATGCTAAAAGAGTAGCTCTAGGCTGGGCGTGGTGCCACCTGTCTATGATCCCAGCACTCAAGAGGCTGAGGCAGGAGGATCATTGCAAGCTCAAGATTGGCTTAGGGGGGAAGGAAGATGGCTCAGTGGAATAAGCACTTGCCTGGCAAGCTCAGGGGCCTGAGTTCAATCCCCAGTTCTGCAAAGATAAATAAAAGACCAGCCTAGGCTACCAAAAGAGCTCAAGGCCAGCCTAAACTGCATAGCAAGATCCCATCTCAAAAAACAAAAAACAAACAAACAAAAAAAATTAATTAAAAAGAGAGCTGCTCTAGAATATTAACTCACAGAAGGAAAGACTAAGTTTGACCCCACACCCAAAGCCCAGATGAACTTTGTCACAGGCCTGGGTCTTCAGACCCTATATCTCCCTAAAAACTACAGATTCTTCTTCCAAGTTATCTACTATACCCAATTTCTTCTCCCCTCTGAAGAAAGGCAGGAAACTTTCTAAAGCCCATTAGATTACTGGGCACCCACCTTCCTCTCTTCCTTTCTGAGCACGTAATAAAGTTATGTATACCTTCTTCCCTGTGAATCGATCTGTTGTCAGTTTACTTCTCATATTCAAAATGTCAAGCTTCAAAAGGCAGAGGAGGGTGCTACTTCTCCCCAACATAAGTCCACAGGCTGGCAGTGCCCCAAAGCTAAAACCCCTGTACCCTAAAACAGCACTTCTCAAAATTTAGGGTTCTTGTAATTTCTCAAGCTTGAATGTGCCAGGGAATCCTATAAAAACACAGGTCCTGATTGGGAGGTCAGCAGTGGGGCTCCCTTGGTAAGCAAATGAAGAGCTGCATCCTAGTCTCCAGGCCAGACCAAATGAACCTGAATCTGCATTTTAGCAAAATGCTTGTTAAGGTATGGGAAGTACCGGCTGATAGGGGAACCCTGGAACACGGCAGGAGATAAAGTCCAGGCCTAGAATCTGGGCTGAAGAAGCACAGGAGACACAGCCAACCACAGTTCTGCCCCTGCTGACTAGGGGATTCGCTCACAGGGAGCTTTGCTTTACCTAATATGAGTCCTTGCTTCAGCTGTGTGTGCTTCTAAACCCTATGTGGAAAGACCTCAGTTTTCCCTGCATGTGTGCTGAAGTCAGCTTCTTGATTCAAGGTCAAGCTGCAGGAGCCTGTGTGCTGGGGCCTGCATGGTCCCTGCCTCGGCTGGGTCTTGGTGCTCATGTTCTAGATCCTTCTCTATGTGCTCTTCTGGGCCTGCTGATATTGTCCCCATGACTCACCTCAAATGCCACTTGTCTGAGTTCAATCCCCAGTTCTGAAAAAAAAAAAAAAAAAATGTCGCTTGCCCTTTGTTTCCCTCATTCAACTTCTAATTTACTCTTTTAAGTTCCTAGCTAGCTCATCAGCTTTGGAGTGTGGAAGCAAAAATCATTAAATAAAGCATTGTTTCCTTGTCCATATTCTGGCCAATTAAGAGGCAAATGAGTCAGTCAGGCAAGGATCAAATTAACTTGGACTCTAAAAACTATTGACCAAGGCTAAATTGGAGGATGTGATGCTACGGAAACAGCAAGGTTCCTAATTCCACTTCCAGAGGTCGGTGACTGACCTTCCTCAGCTCGGGCAAAGCTGAACATCCAGGAGCAGAGCCTGGAGGGATAAGTCAGACACCGGACCCAAGGCAGTGCGGAGCACATGCCTACCCCAGGCAAGCAAGTGGATAGGGAGATGGGGAGGTGCACTGGGTTGCCTAGTTTCTTCTCCCTACTTGAGGACCGTCCAGGCAACAATGAGGAATGGGTGAAGGGGAAACAGACCAAAATTTGCTTGACTCTTTTTCCTATGACTGCTGGGGGCAAGGGTGTTGACTTTAGAAAAAGCCGGTGGCCCTTCTGGCTTCACTGGAGACTCTGTTTTCAAACATTAGAAGGATAAATAAACTCTGCTAAGTAGACTGTTTTCATTACAGGAAAGGACAGACATTCTTATGGGGGGAAAATGCTCTACTCTTGATGTTTACTTTCAACATCTAGAGTATCCACTGGTGTAATACTCCGGTGTCCCTTGGTCACCCATCTCTTAAGGGTCCCTCAGTGCCAACGGCCTTCAGGCCTTAGTGTTATAACCATGGGCCCATGATTCGCACAGCCATCACTCCTGAAGATCCCTCCGTTCACGGAGGTGCAATGGCTGTCAATCAAACAGCCACTTCGCCAAGCTGTTGTCATGACAGCTGGGGCACCCAGCGTATTATACCAGCCCGGGCTCTAGGTGTGGAAAGGAGCATGCGTTACTCCCCCCCAATGAGAATGTCTGTCCTTTTTGGTAATGAAAAGCAGTCTACCTTGCAGAGTTTATTTATCCTTCTAATGTTTGAAAACAGAGTCTCTAGTGAAGCCAGAAGGGTCATGTGCTTTTTTAAAGTCAAAAACAGCAGATTTTCAAACTATTCTGTTAAGATGTTTAGAATATTTTCTATTCCCTTGATGTGTATTCCTTTGATATGTCAAGCAACTACTTGTGTTTCATTAATGGTAAACATCTAAAAAAATGAGCACAGTTAGTTCTTAGCCACCTTCATGGCTTCCTACTTGTCTCTGACCATTATAGAATGATTTTATCTTGCTTAATGCTTCTGTTTCATATGGCTTTTTTTTTTTTTTTTTTTTGGACTCTTGAGACAGGGTCTCATTATGCAGTTCAGGCTGGCCTTGAGCTCACTTTGTAGCTCAGGATGGTCTCAAACTTGCAACCATCTTCCTGCCTCAGCTTCCCCAGTACTGGGACTACAGGAATGTGCCATCATGCCCAGCTTCCTGTGGACTGTTGATCAATGTCAGTAAGCCATCTGCTTCTTACATTCCTAAAACCTCAGAAGACCTTTTATTTAATATATAGTACCTCCCCACTCAAAGCTTTTTGGATGAGTGCGCTCTTATAAGAGCCAGATAGTTAGATTTTACTGTGAGTGCAATCAGTAACAAAATCTTCCTTTAAAGAAAATGATGGGGAAGAAGAGGAAGAAGAAGAAGAAGAAGAAGAGGAGGAGGAGGAGGAGGAGGAGGAGGAGGAGGAGGAAGAAAAAGAAGAAGAAGAAGAAGAAGAAAGAATATCTTACTTCATCCAATTAATTTTTTTAACATTTTGAAAACTTAAACATAGATATTATGGAATCTTGTCTCTACCTCTTCTAGGCCTCTTATTGTTTTTCTTTTGTGTTGAAGTTATTTCTATACCTGCTTAAATTCTCTCCAGGATAGGAAGTTGGAGGATAGGTATCTGGACATAATCTCTCATATAACAGGTTCTCAATAATTGCTTATTCAGTTAACTATCAGAACTGTTTTTACTATGCTACTTGGCCTGGTTTGTGTATGGTAAAGCTTTTTCTTCAGTGCTGGGGAGGGAACCCAGCACCTTGCACATGTTAGGCAAGTGTTCTGCTACTGAGTTACCCCAAATCCCTTCTGTATTATTAAATAACCCTTCAACTAGCTGCAGAGCATAACATAATGCCTAGTTCTGTGGATTATCACAACACAGTCAGATCATGTCCTATCAATGTCTTGCAAATTTTATGCCAAGCTGTCTAACTTGCTAGTTGATTTGGTCTTATGTAGTTCTCTACTATCCTTTTCTTAAGATCTGAAGTCAGTTCTGTTGTGTGTTCCCATATCACATTTGTTCTTTTATCTCAACAGCTAAGGACCTCAGTAACCCAATATCTCATAGGTGGATCAGAGCATTTTCTGTATCTACCATTGACTTCCGGTGAGGTGACCCTGGGTAGGAAGAGATTTCAAGCTTTTTTAATCCTTGGTGGAATCCATATCTCACACATGGTGTGATTTAACCTGAGTGCTGTGGATTCAGGAAATACAATGGTGATGGGGAAGAGAAGGCAGAGGAGATGAAAGAGGAGGAGGAGGAGGAGGAGGAAGAGAAGGAGGAGGAGAAAAGTGGGAAGGGTGAGAGACAAGGACAAGGAGGAAAGGGAAGGCAAGCCACAAGCGTGAATTTCTTCTATGACACTGAATGCCACTTTGCTCTAACTTTCCAAACCAAATCAGTTTGCTTAATCTGGTGGACAAATTAAACCATGCTTCAAGGGACACTTGTTTCTCCTCCCCTTGAAGGAGATTTGGGAAGAGCCCTGAACATTTTGGGAAACGTCACCATCCACCACAGTCCCCTTTCCTGGACAGCGAGCCATGTGTCTAAAAGCACAAGGCTGCGTTCTCTCAGCAGCGAGTTTAGATCAAGGCTAAGGTCTCCAGAGCAGAGCACAGCTAGTTCGGCCGCTGCTCCATCCACTTCCTGTGAGCATCTCACCTGCATTCCCCCTGTCTGCCACCATAGGAACTGCCTGAATTAGTCTGGACTCTTCAGTTTCAAGTGAAAAAACCCAAGTCAGAGCTCTGAACCCAAAGCTCAGATACAGTGAACGCTGAAGGAAGAAGTCAAATGAAGTTGGATCAAACGACTTTTCCATACATCTCCCCCTGTCTTCCCCTCTCCCTTCCTCCCCCCTGGTTCTTCCTCTTCCTGAACAGTGCCCTCATTCTAAAGGCAGCCTTTCCCATTTAGTCAAGAAAGATAATTACTGGAAGCTCCAAGATTCTATGATCTTTGTACCCCACAGCCTCAAAAAAAAGCCAAGACCCGTACATCATGTCTAATGAAAACCTCTGACCCAGTTGGGTGTCCCATCATGGCTAGAGGAAGTGGGGTGCTGTGCTTGAGGATCCTGGATTGTAGATCTCCCCATGGGCTGGGAAGGGGAGGAGACAGATACCCTTACAGGATCACATGGAATGGAAGGCAAGGTAGTTTCACAAAGTAAAAGTGGTTATTACCAAAAAAATGAGAAGATGCCAACACAAACTCCTTGTGTATTAACACACTCACATACATGCCACCAACAGAGAGAGAGAGAGAGAGAGAGCTTAGACCTTAAACATCCAACCTCCCACTTGTTCCCATTGATTTCTTATAAGAAACAAATCATAAAGGTTTTCTCTAAAGAATTTCAGCCAACTGTGGTGACTTAGAACAACTAGACTTTCCTGTCCAAGAGGACAGATCTATCTGCAATGGTATCACCAGCTACTCACCATAAAACAGAGCCCCCACTCTCATGTACAGAGACTATCGCTACCATGTCTGCAACCATGAACAATCCAGGACCTCCAGGAGTGTGGAAAAACACTAAGACGTAGGATGGTAACACGATCAAATAAGGGAAGGGGGGGCCCGGAAGAGATCAGTAACTCAAGGAACAGAAGATAATTTTTTTAAATCTCTAATTTCTAGTCTCAAAAACTTCAAGGAAACATCACATCTTTTAAATAACAAGTTATCTCTAGTGTAAGAAACTGAAAGAGCAAATTTGATCCAATAGGTACAAAAGATAGTTGTGAAAAGGAAAGAAACTGTTCAAGAGAAAGAACAGTGATGATGAGAAAAAGAAGGAATATATATATATATATATATATATATATATATATATATATTATATAACATATTTAAGATAATTGTACTACCAATTTCTATTAGTTTATTGAAAGGAACATTTAGTGCTCATATTGTTTACTCAATTTTACATGCCCATATCTAGCAACCTCAGCTGAAGAGAACAGTATGTAATGTAATAACTATTGTTAATTTCTGATCATTGTATTTTGAAATTCTGTACCATTTTTATGTTTTATTCTCCTTAAAATAATAAAAAAATTATTTCTTGACCATTTAAAAAATAAATAAAATAACAAGTTAAACTTGGATAGCAATGAGCTCCTAGAAATTAAAAAATATGACTGCTGAAATGTTTTAAATATCAAAAAGAGGTTGGGAGACAAAGTTCAGGAAATTCTCAGGGAGTAGAAGCAAAAGACTGTGAAAGGAAACTATAACAAAAAAAGATGAGAGGCTCAGGATTAATCTAGAAAGACCACCAGTTCCCTGATAGGAAATTCAAAAGGAGAAAGAAAGCAAAGGAATTTCTCAGAGAAACATGTGGATTCTGCAGAGCTGAAGAATAAGTCCTCACATTAAACAATCTCACAAACTAGCAAAACAGATGGGAGAAACACTCACGCTTCTCTTACATCTCAAGGTAATATTTTAGAATTCAATAAACATGAATACAAGATCTTAAAAGTTTTCATAGGTGGAAAGCACAAAAAAAAAAAAAGAAAGCAGGGGAAATACACAAGTTATCTGCTAACAGGATAGTTAGGATAGATATACAGTTACTTTCATTTGTTCTTTCATTGAGAACAAAGATTTGTGCTAATAGTGTTTGGGCAGGATATCCTGTCTGCTTCTTGTACTATGGATAACCACTAAGAAGATAACAATGTACAATGTATTAATTATTGAAACTGACCTATTAATCAGTTTTGAAAGTGTCTCATTGCTATTCGTTTCTCAACAAAACAAAATATAAAAAAAATAAAAAAGATAATAAGTGAAAACAAGAGACAAGAAAAAAAAAAAATGCCTGCGGTATAGCTCAGCGGACTAAGCGCTTGCTTAGGTAAGTGCAGAGGCCAGGGTTCGATCCCTGCTTCCGCTTGCCGCGCCGGCCCCGCTTTCGGGTGTGCTGAGCCTGCGATGGAGTCCGGGCGTGGTGGCGCGCGCCTGTAATCCCAGCACTAGGGAGGCAGAAGGCAGGAGGATCACTATGAATGTGGGCTGCATCATAGTGAGACTCTGTACAAAAAAAAAAAAAAAAAAAAAAAAAAAAAAAGTCATAGGACTGCCCTGCTGCAATGCTATATATGGTTAGATTTCTAAATTTCTGTGTAAAAATATGTAATTGTTTATTTCTTTTTTTCTTAATTTTTTATGTTTTTTTCTTCATATTCTGCATGGACTTAAAGTTTAGCCTATCAATACTTGATGGAAAATATCTGTTCTATGTTATGTCTAAGATGTTTGATATTCAGACGGATAATGAGGCTAAGCCGACCTGCCAATGTCGTAGGGTAATAAAAATAAGCTTCTCTTCTGGAGAGTTAACAATCTAAGTTTGCAGACCAAAAATTAGAGAAAGAGAAGGGTTTCAAGGGCAGCCAACATTTTGGCCCCAGTCTTTCAAGGTCAGTGAGGACTCAGGACATAGGAGAACCTGTATTGTAACATCCTATAACTCAATTGTGTCCCAAATTTTCTCATCAGTGAGATTATGGGGCCACAGAGGAAAGTGATCATGATGTAGAGTGTGCCTAAGGAGAGTCACATGGAGAGAAAACATTCTCTCAGGCTTTCACAGACAGCAGATTGGTCAAGCAACGGCCATGACTCATCCATGTGGCTCACACTGACAAAGGGTCTGCAAACTGCAGTACAGGGTTTCAGGATAAATCCTGAGGGGAATTTGACTAACCTTGTCAGATACAGAAGTTACATTTCTTGTTATATAGGTCTTGCTTTATCTTGACCTTAACTATCCAGCAGAAAAGTATAAAAACGAAGTATAAAAAGTAAAGCCATATTAATATGCTGAGCTGTAAAAGGCTCAAGTCAACAACTTCAGACATTGCCAGTCCTATGGAAAACCCACTACTATTATGGACTACTGGACTATATTGGAATATTTTGCTGAACTCAGGCACATACAATATTTTAATGACAATGGAATACCCATCTCTGACTAAACTAAACAAAAAAGGGGATACAAATGAAGGACCATTTTGTATCTGTATATTCAAAATAGTTAGGATAGCTATATAGCTACTTTCTCTTAACTCAGTGAATAGAAGGATTTGTTCTAATAGTGTTTTTGGACAGGCTATCATGTATGCATCTTCTACTATGAATAACCACTAAGAAGAGAACAATATGCAATGTATTAATTATTGAAACTGCCCTTCTAATCTGTTTTGAAACTGTCTCAACGCTATTTGTTTCTCTATAAAATTCTTTTTAAAATAAATAAATTGATATAACTATTATGTGGGAAAAAAACAAAAGAATCTGTCAGGCACTGAGCCCAATGGGATGGAGCCAACTCTGCCCTTCTGCCTGTGGTAGCAGGAGGAGGGCACTGATTGGCCCGCAGCTGTCACACCCATCCTCCTTGCCTCCTTCGAACACTTCCCTCCTTCCTGAGGACAGACGGGGCACCTCCCTTCACTGTGCTCCCCCACCCACCCTGAGGTGACTTCATGCTCACTCTCTAGGCCACTCTGACAGGAAGTGTAGCTTGGCTGTCCACTGAAGTGACCCTTCTCACTGCTGCCACCTCTCTCAACAAGCTGCAGGAAAGCGACCCTAACTCAGGCAGGACCATTGTTATTATCTTCAACATCCTTGGACCCCACTAAGCTGTGAGATAGACTGCTGGCCCTCCTGAAGATTCCCTATTTTAACTCTGCCATTCTCACAATGACAAGACAGCTGCTAGTCGGTGTGTCTTCCAGTGTTCAAACTGCTACCAAGGTAGCTGTAAACTATCCTGCATGCTCTCTACCTGCTCTAGGAGATGTCTTTTCTGACCTTAGAAAGCTTAAATTTGAGCAACAGAATTAAATGGACCAACCAGTAGGCTTAAATCAGAAGTCTTGAGTTTAGTCCAATTTTAACCAATCATAGGCTTGAATTCAGACCAATCAACAGGCTTGAATTTGGGCCAGTCATAGACCTACAGCCTATATATAAGCATCTGTCCATTCCCACCACTCTGGTTGGTTTAGGAAGTCTCCATCCAGTGTTCTAGAACAGTGTGCTCCTCCTGCCCACGCTCTATCCAAATAAAGCCTCACCCCATTGATCCTATAATTCCAGCTGTCCCTTGAGTCATACAGGCTCAGAATGTCCAGGAACCTATTCATGATCCTGAGTAGTGCAGTCGTTTTATAAAAAACAAAAGAGCTGTAAACACTAAGAGTTGTTTGTCCTGAAGGGCTCTAGAAATCAGCAGCCAACAGAGTGAGGGCAGAGACCAGCAACCGGCATAGTTGACTGACAACAGTCAACAGCTGCAACACTAAGAACTGAGAGCCGCTGCTACTCAGAGCCCAGAGCTGCTTGGCAGAGGTGAACTTCATAGACGCATGATTTCTATTTGAATTAACCAGAACCTTCAACTGACTGGAAATAACATGAGATTTGTTGTCATCATCCTTGAGATGGTAGAAGGCAACAGGGAAAGACCTTGAAAGCTCTAAGGTAACTTGCTTTTAATCTACAACAATCTTTTTCTGCTAAGTCTCTAACACAACTTCCCAACTTGGCCAGCAGACTATGAAAGCCTCTGTAGATCACATGCAAATAAGTGTATCTTTCTGTGTTCCAATAAAACTTCATGCACAAAAATGTAGCAGGCTGGATTTAGTCAATGGGTTGCACTTTGTCAACTTCTGCTCTAGAATTGTACATTCAAGCTGGGGGAAGTGATGTATTGGTGTGATTCCAACACCTGGGAGGCTGAGGCAAGAGGACCAGCACTAGTTCAAGGCTAATCTGGAGTACAAAGTGAGACCCTGATAGAGAGAGAGAGAGAGAGAGAGAGAGAGAGAGAGAGAGAGAGAGAGAGAGAGAGAGAGAGGAATGGAATGGATTTCTATATCCAACATGAATATGATGTAACCAGGATATTTTTTGATACTTTAAAAATAGAACTTGGGGGTTTATTTTAATGGGATTAGGGGGGGGTTCTTTGGTTTGGATTTGGTTTGTTTTGTGGAGCAGTTTTTCTACAGACAGGGTCTTGCTATATAGTCCAGATTGGCTTCAAACTTATGGTAATCCTCCTGTCTCAGCCTCCTGGGTACTCGGATTACTGGCATATGCCACCACACCCAGTTTAGTTTGGTCTAGGGGGAAGACAAGGTCTTATTACATAGTTCAGGCTGGCCTTGAACTGACTAGGTTGGTGAGTTTCATGCCTCAGCCTCCCTAGTGCTGGGACTTTGCCTCCCCCCCCCACTTCTTTTCTTTTTTGATCCCAGGGATCTAACCCAGAACCTCATGCTTGCTGGGCAAGTGCTGCACCACTGAGCTACACCCTGCTATTTTTTTTTTTTTTGTACTGGGAATTGAACTTAGGATATTTGAATTGAGCTCATCCATAGCCCTTTTCAATTTTTTTTTATTTTTAAAAATTTGAACCAGGGTCTGGTAAAGTCACTAAGTTGCCCAGGTGGGGTTTGTACTCACAATCCTCCCTCCTCAGCCTCCTGAAGTGCTGGGGTCACAGGCTTGGCTCACCATGCCCACTGCCTCTTGGTATTTTAAGAAATTCCCCAAGGATGTAATCCAACAAAAGAAGGTAAACTGAGGTGACAGCATAAGGTACAGAAAGCCCCCTTGTCCTTGGAGTGGAGCCTGTCCATCAGGCAGGGTGAATCTTCTCTCTTTCTCTCTCTTTTTTTTTCTTTTTGTCTCTCTTTTTCTTTTTAATGTATTTAGTACAGGGTTTCACTACATAGATTGGGTCCATAGTGATCCTCCTGCCTCAGCCTCCCGAGTGCTGGGATTACAGATCTGCACCACCACGCCCGGCTAGGATTTTTCTTTTGAAGCACTTCTACCTCAGCTGCCTTCAGCTAATACAAACTGCGGCAGATACCAGGAGTCAGGTGAGAGTCTGATTGGCTAACTTGGGTCACGTGTCCACCTTTGAGGGCGTGGTTTCATCGTGATTGGTGCTGTTCATATAGAATTGAGTTTTTCTTCAAGAAAGACCAGGATGGAGCCGGGCGTGGTGGCGCAGGCCTGTAATCCCAGCACTCGGGAGGCTGAGGCAGGAGGATTGTTGTGAGTTCCAGATCAGCCTGAGCTACAAAGTGAGCTTAAGGCCAGCCTGAACTGCTTAGTGAGACCTTGTCTCGAAAAGACAAAAAAAAAAAGAAAGAAAGACCAGGATGGTGACATCAAAGGAAAGAAAAGCATGTTGTACACAGAAAAGCAAACATATTCAGAGGCCTGGTTCCGGCTGTACATCTCTGCCATCAACTGAATCCTGATTATCCTGCAAGGCTCC
Organism: Ctenomys sociabilis; assembly: GCA_004027165.1. Lineage (NCBI taxonomy): Eukaryota > Metazoa > Chordata > Mammalia > Rodentia > Ctenomyidae > Ctenomys > Ctenomys sociabilis. Next base: position 26,054 of record PVKA01031077.1, read on the forward strand.
AGCTCTGGTGACGGTGCCTCTCCACAGCTCTATCTAAAGGCTTCCCAGGAAGAAGTAACTGTCCCCTCCTCTGTGCCGCTCAGGTACTCTGCACCTCTGTTACCAACGCGTACCGGTGCCCACTGAAATCAGCACGGAATCATTTCATTTTCTCAATCAACACAATGCTGGAAACATAAATGTTTGTCAAGTGGAGTGTGCAGAATTCTTTTCTCACTGTGTCAAGACTTGCCAACCAGTAATGTGCACCTGTATCTCCAGGCAACTTGAGGGGGAATTTGTGACCACCGCGGAAGTTTCTCTCTGATTTCTGACAGCTTTTTTCTGTGTTGTAAGATTTTCTGGGAGCACCTACACCGGTTTACTTTGGTTTTGAGTTCTTTGTTTTGTGCATCTTATTGTGTGTGTGTGTGTGTGTGTGCGCGCGCGCACGCGTGTGTGTGTGTGTGTGTGTGTGTGTGTGTGTGTGTCTTTAGAGCAAGGTCTACAGGGTCTCACTATGTAGATCAGACTCCTAGTGATCCTCCTGTTTTCAACCTCCCAACCTGGGATTACAGGCATCCGTCACCACGCCCAGTTTCAATCACTATCTCAGCGC